>WEIS01050504.1:0-34043 GCA_013389965.1 Todus mexicanus | reverse complement strand
CCCAGCCTGTCCAGGTCCCTCTGCAGCGTCTTCTTACCCTCCAGGGTATCGACACTGCTCCCCAAAGTGGTGTCATCCGCAAATTTACTAACAGTAGACTTGAACCAAGGAAGGTTGTCTTAGTTGCTTTTTTGTTTTGTAGCTTCAAGGAAAGGGGTGTAGGACCTTCAGTTTCCTTTTTTCTGTAGTGCTAGACGTAGTTCTTTTGCATCTATTGGTACCAGCTGTGTTACCCAGATAAGGAAAATGTAAGTAAGTGTGCAGGTGCGTTTGTAGAATCTCCATATGTTTTTAAGGCCTACAAGTGCACGTTGTAGGATCTGTGTGCACTTCTCTCATTAGCATTCCTTTCAGTTAGAAAAAGGTCTGTGTTGCAAGAAGGGGATTAACTCTGTTGATGAGCTGCGGGCTGTGTCTGAGGAACTGGCTTAGGATTACCTTACAAACTGGGGTTTGGGCCTCCCAATACCCAGGAACACAGAAGCTGACCTGCTAGTTTCCAACCAATAACTTTTCGTTTGCTTAAGAAGAGCATCCTGTTTTGTTGGCTTCCACGCAGTATCCAATTACCCTATGAAACTTGAATGTGGTCTTGAACTCTTGACCAGATACCCTATCTGCTCATACTTTCCTTTATTATCCTTTTAAGTGTGTTGTGTGTTGGGTTTTGTTTGTTTTGTTTTGTTTTTCTTCTTAATATCCTGTGGAGGAAGAGGGATGGCAGTTCAGCTGGTTTTCCTTTTAGGTCACTCTTTATTTGGTATCCCTACTTATTAAATAAGGTCATATATGTTATGGACTTCCCATATTTTCCCCGTGTTTCTTTTCTCTGGCTGTATTCAGGCAGAAATGGTGTCCTGGTTTTGGAGTAGGTTTTTTGTTGTTGTTGTTGTTGGGTTTTTTTGGTTGGTTGGTTTTCTTGGAGTTGGGTTGGGTTGGTTGTTTATTTCCTTTATTTTACCTCTTACAGAAAGCTGTTAATACTTGCTGCAATTGAGAGGTGAATCTTAGGAAATATGAATGTCTGTCCTCCTTGAAGGCTGTAAACAGAAGGGGTAATTGCTTTTCATTTTGCCCTGGCCGGATAGATTAGCTCTCTTGTGCTGTAAGTGTGTAGGATTTGCAGATCTCTCCTGACCTGTCAAAATGAAAGCCAGCTGTAACAATTGCATATCTGCCTCTTGGGTTGAAACAAGAGCTGGCTCCTCTGAAGCCTGTCCTGCTATTTGGAGTGCCAGGCTTTCTTTGGGAGGGTGGAGGTCTCTTTGGAAGGTTATTAATTTTTTAATTTTTTTTCTTCAGCAGAGACCTATGAACAGTTAGTCTCTAAAATGTCTTCTGTACCTGGTTGACCATACTTTCTCCAGACAGGGCTTTCTCTGTGAGCTTCAAATAGAACTCCGAAATAAGTTGAGGATCTTTTTAGTAGTAAAACACTGACTTCAGATTCAAGTCTTGAAATTTGATCTTGAAAATTGTTTGTGCAACTTGAACAGAGGAGGGAAGAATGTTACAGTCTTCCTAAACTTGAGGTAGCTCCTATCTTGTCTGGTGGCTGGGTAACACACTGATGCAATGCTGAGAAGAAACAAGAGGAAAGCAATTACGGTAAAAGTGTTTCATCAGAAGCAACAATGTAAGTAATGGCTTAATAAAGCATCTACAGTGAAGCAGCAAAATGTTTTAAAGATAATTTGTGCAAAACCCTAAATAAGTTCTTCCCTCAAGAGGGGAGCTCTTGAAAAAAGTCTGTTTTAAAGAGTTACTGATGCTGCAGTCTGTGTTAATAAGCAGGGAAGTGAGAAGACATGATCACTTTTTGTGGTGTTTCATCTGTTTGTGTGGTTATTTTTTCATTCAGACCCCACTCTTTTAGTTTATCGTAAATCTTCTAAAAATAGTGGTTAAGCAGAACTCTTATTGAGGTATAATAAAAATTAAAATATGCATGCCAGGGCTTAGCCATATGAAGTTAAGTGTGACTGTTCTCATCTGAAAACATCTCATTGTCCTTACGTTTAAAATCTCATAGTCTTCACGGTTTTTTATTGAATCCTAGCTCTGTGGCACGCTAGTTCTGGATTGTGCTTTCTAGGTAATAAAAGCACTCTTTTATAAATGATCACATGGAAGTGTGTGTTTGTTTATTTTTAAAAACACTGGATAGCGAAGTCAGGTTGTCTCTAGTTTGGAAAAGCCAGCATTATTTCTCCTCCTTGTCTCTCTGGGTTAGGTTACAATTTTTAATTACTTTATTGCTTGCCAGCATCCCTCCCACAGACTCTTTGCCTCATGCAGCACACAGAATATATGGTGCTAATCTTGACGAGTCTTTCCCCATCTCCTTATTGTGGAATATGTGGCACGAGGCCATGAGTTTCCCGTACGGTACTCAAAGCTTGCTTTAAAAGAATTAATCATTTCAACATGGATTACTTTTTTTTTCTCCCTATGATACTTCACAAATGTTTGTGAACGTGCCTTCCAATAATAACATATTAACAACAGCTTCTTCCCATCTGTGAGTGCACCGCTGCTCACGTTCCTGGCTTTAAGAAGCCTGTTTTGTGTTACAGCTGAGTGGGGTGATCCCTGCCTGTTCACCTTGGGCTCTGTGCAGGTCTCGGCTGGCAACCACCTTGGTTAGCCAGGTCTTGCTTTGGGACTCCCTGTTTGTTTCTCTCTCACTATCCCCATTCCATAGTGGATGCTGGCACATAAGTGGTGTATAAATACACATGCAAAGTCAGAATCATGATCTGTCTAGAGCAGTATCCCCTCTGGCAGTGGCTAATGGTATGTGTCAGGGGAGGAGTAGAGGAACGGGGCAAACACATGGTGGTATTTTGCCAGAACATTTCTCTAGCCTCTTTGATTTACACGCTAGGTTATTTTCTTCTGTGAGTTACCTAATTGCTTTTGAAACTTGTAGCATCCTCAGAGTGAAATTACACAGATTATTACTTGCAAAAAACACCCCATCTTCCTGTAGTGTTTTTTACCTCTTACTGGTGCCGCTGGGATAGGACTACAAAACCGGCATGCAGGTGTGTGAATGCAAGTGTCTCGCTGGCAGTGCTGGTGGCAGAGCTGAGAGCAATTCAGCTCACCACCAAGTCAACATATTAATTGGGATTCAGTTGCTTAAACTGGAGATAATCTGGTGTCCTCTTGGATACTGTGGGATGTGTATCCTGCCCAGTCTCCTGTTGCCACTTGATGAGTTTCAGGTATTTCGCTAAGCATCTGACATGGGCGTTGGGCTTGTGCAGGCACCTTGGATGTGTCAGGATTTCTCAAGTACAGCACCTGGGTTTATCTGGTGGAATTGGCTCCTCCTGTCTCGCTGCATCACCTGGCATGAGAGTGAAACTGTTCAGGCATTTTGCTCCAGAGCAGCATCTCGTGTCCCGCCCTGTCCACTTCTTTGCTCCCTCCTCTGTGTAGTAAGAAATGTCTTCTACTTCTGATGTGGTTACATCTACAGCTGTGACAGACTTGTTGTGCAGACCCCACATGGCAGCGAACGCACAGAATCCTGCATGTGCTTGCATTGTGCGTTCATGACCCAGGAAATCCTAATTACTATCAGATCTCAAGTCAGCTCCCCTAAAAGGAGAGAACCTGCCATTAGTGCTCATCTGTGCGTATTTTTGTACTTAAGAAAGTCCTTTTCAGGACTGGGGTGGAACCCATTCCTGCCAAGCCAAATTCACTTGAGAGTTTCCTCCTGCTGCTCCTGCCTCCTTTGCTGGGCTCCTTCCAGTTTCTGCAGCAAAGGATCTTGCAGACCCAGCCTCACAATTAACAGTTGCTTGATGAAAATATTGCTACAGAACACTTAACAATACTCGTGTTTGCAAGTGTGCGAGGAAAATAGTGCTATGTGGAGTGTGGAGGAAAATACACTGATGATAAACCGTAAATTAATTAGCTTGTTCTAAGGTTTTATTTGGTGACTGGTGAGAGCAAGTATAACGATGCTGCTCAAAAGGATGGCTGCATTTTATTTAAGCAGTAGGCAGTCCTTGAATTGAGCAGCATTTCTGAAACACAGCTAAAGGCATCCCCTTCAGCACATGCTGCTGGCTGGCTGTGCCTGCACTACCTTTTTCTACTGGTTCCCTGGTTCTTCCTGGGCTCCACAGCTCTCCCTTCTCAGTTGCAGCTGCTCCAGAGACACTCGGGAGAATTTGTATCATGGACAAACCCACCGTTTCCCTGCAGCTTCTCCCTTTGCTGCAATGGAGCAGTGCTGGCTGGAGTTCTGAGAGGTGGGGAAAATGTTTTCTTGATACGTAATACTGTGAACCTTGGCTCAGGCTTTTTAACATTTGTCGAAGTTGTGATCAACCTAAAACTGGCTGTTGCCCTCTGCCACAATTTCAGTCAATAGATCCTTGTGTGCTCTAGAGGTAACAGTTTGTGTGCTTCTTAAATAATCTGTTTGTAAATTATCGTTGCTAATTTAATGCTCGAACACGGGTGCTGTACTTGTCACCTGAAAGCATTTTTAATAGCTTTCCAATTAAATGTACTTAAACCCATTCCTTAGTGGTCGTGTTCAAGTTCATAGTAAAGCTTGTAACGCTCAGCACTTCACTTCCAAGGCACACAATTAAAGCCTCCTAGATTAAACCTCATTTCCTTAAAACTACATGTGTGTTCATGACAATCTGAGCTGGCTCTTCTTTCCAGGAGTGAAAAAATACAGACTTTCTCCATTATCCAGCTGCAGAGAGAGTAAATGAGAGGCCCCTTATGGGGCCAGGTGTCCCTTGGCAGCATTTTGATGGCTCTTGTTTCTAATAAGCAAGCTGGGTGTTGGGAGTTTCTAGGTCTATGTGGATGTGGGGAGAGTTGTGTCCTGTTACTTACACATCTAAATGAGGTTTGCTGAGCTCTTTTGGCTCCTCTTTCTTATGTTAATTCTTAGTTTTTAATATACTTGTTTCATTCAGTGCATTTTCTACTCCAGAGCTACCAGCAACGCACAGTCCCTTAAACAGCTTGGATCAAGACAGCAAATATCAGTGAGGTTTTGGATGCAGACAGAGGTCACATTTCGCAAACAGCTGTCGTGGTGGAAGCCAGCAGTAGCCCTTTCAGCAGGAGTACTCTTTTTGAACCGAAGCATTCGGATCTAGAAGATCTTGTAATGTTAGAACAATTAATGCAAAATCAAGTATCCTACTACCGCTATTCCTAATAACCTGGTATTTCAAAACGTCCAGTGAAAGAGAGATATGGGACTTACTGTAAACAGAAATGCAGGAACGCTGATGTTATAGGTGCAGCAATGTTTCCTTGTTACATGTAGTATTTAGAAAGGGTTTGCAAAGCCTACTGTTTACAGCCAGTTAGCAAAATATTTCCAGGAATCTCCAGTTGTGCTGGCAAATTATTCTCTTAACCAGTAGCAGTTTGCAAAAAGATCCAAGAGGGAGTAGGAGCGCACGTTATGAGCGATCTTAATATGCAGGAGCACATTGGATGCCCCCAGTTACTTGGCAGGACACTGCAGAGGGCTGGTACTCCAGTGCCTGCTGGCGAGGAGCCTCTGTCCACCCACCAGCTCCAAGTGTGTCACCAGTGACAGCAGTCAGTGGGTCATCTACCTATCGTGTATTACTAGCACGTGATAGAATCTACTTCTGTGGTGACAATTACTCTGTTCTCTGTTTTATTGGCAGCATCTGAACTAACTAAAACAAGAGCGTGATGCCTTGATGATATTACACCTGCCTGTTTACATGCACACAAATTCCTTTCAGAGCGTTTTGAAGTCAAGTTGGCCGCAGGTGTCCTGTGTGGGCAGGAAAAATGAATAGCGGTGGCTGATGGACTCCAAAGATGTGCCAAGCAGGAAAGGACTGCAGCTTCATAAGTGGCACCTAGTAGCGTTAATTCTGTTGGAAAATGTAAATATTTCTTGCCCAGCTTCATCCTTTGTGGCTTGGGGCGTGGGGCTGGGACTTTGGTGGTAGGAGGGGGACCACGTTGCAAGGTCTGCACAGTGCCTGCCACTGCGTTGTGTACAGAGGGTGTTTTGAGAAGGCATGTAGCAAAGCAGGCTCCTTCCCTGTCCTGTGTGTGGGCTGTACGACCCAAAACACCGTGTGTCTGTGTGGGAGGGTGGCTGATGGGAGGTGTGCTTCATTTCTAGGGTAATCATGTGGCCATGTAAAAACGCTCTGGAGTGCAAAGAGGGAGAGCACGCTCTCCTTATGTTACTGCTAACATCAAGATGTTGCTGGTTTTGATCAGTGTCTTCCCTTAGGATAGGACCAAGCTTCTTACGACTTGCTAGAAATGTGGTCATTTCCTAGTCCGGTTAAGCCTGTCAGATGTTTGGGGCTTTTGTTAATTTTCAAGTAATTTAAATTAGTAAGACGTACTAGACTGAGAAATTGCAAACAAAATGCAGCTTACTGAAGCAAAACTGGGAGGTGTGGTGGCATCTCAAGTTGTACACCGCACAGCATTATCTTTTCTTGGGATCGCTCGTATCCTTTGTAGTTTACTTGTTTCGATTACCTCTGTACTTTTTCTGAAATGCTGATTTTATACTAGCGCAGCCAGCTGTGGCTGGCTTCTTCCCACTTTGCATCATAAAACGCCATTTGATTAAAAGCGTGTAGTAAGCTCCCTTCAAGTCCCTGTGTTTCCACGCTTTTATGTTGCCATCTTATTTTTTTTTTCTCAAAACATGCATTTCCTGCGTGTCTGCACACACGGGGCACCTGTGTGTGTCGCCTTGGTGTGCTTATAGAGCCTGTGTAAGTAACTACACCTATTTTCATTAAGATTTACTAATTAGTAAATGACTGCATGAAAAGCTCCGCGGATTTCGTTAGGACTTCAGTAATGAATGGTTCTACTAATCAAGGACCAGGCTCTGCCATCCTGAGAGAACTTTCTTAGGCTCAGGGATGCCTTGCAGCTTATGTGCAAAGGTGACACTTTTTACCATGCTGCTGTAACTTAAAGCATTCTGAATACAAGTCGGTGAGAGAGAAGTGATTTGCCGTGTGCTAAACGAACGCCTTTTGAAAAACAGAAAGCTGGATACCTTCTCTGCACTGTTCTGTTGTCTGCAGTTCTTGTGTTTGGCATTACAATATGGTATTGCCTGGCCAGGATACTGTGTAGGAAACAACAGTGTGTTCTTCTCCCCCTTCCACACACAGTGGAACTTGGTGTTACAGTAGAGTTTCTTGCATGAACCGATGACGTTCGTTAATTTGAAGAGTTTTTGTAATCAGGTTACACAAAGGAGCAACTGATGGAAATTTGGTTGAACTTCAGTGTTCTGGCTGTATTGCCAGTGCAGGTTTGGGACAGAAGAAAAAAGACTTCTAAATTCATTACATGTTTGATTGAGGTGTGTAAAGCTGACGTCCTTCACACATGGCAAGTCTGCAGCTGGAGAGGTCTTTGTTAGTGAACCTATGTAATATATGTTCAGTGGAAGAGTGGATATGAACTCACTGGTCTATTTACAGGACTAAAGCTTTTGTGTTTGTCAGAAGTTCCAGATATATTCTTATTTCTTCCAGTTCTTGAAGAGATTCCCCTTGCCTGTATAGTTTTAGGAGTGGTTGTGTGTATTTGTAAGTTCCTGAAATTGGTAAACTTCTAATGAGATAAGTTAGTGGTATAATTTAGTAACAAGTTTAAGTTTATGGCCATAGGTAACCTCGGTGTTTCCAGTTGGGTCGTGGTTTTTGTTGTTTTTTAAACTTTCATTTTGATCCCCTGTCAAAATGGAATCGGTATCAGGTTGCTTGTTTTATTTTGCCCCCCAAAAATGTGAATTAAACAGGAAGTTTCTTAACATTTTCTGTTAACATTAACAAAAGTATTTCAGGGACTTTTAATAAAAGGCAATTAATTTGTGGTTTTGCTTTGCAGAGTTTGTTTATTTGAGGAAACTTTGCTTGTAGTGTTTTCAGCTTATCTCCCGTGCTCGTCTATGAGGTGACTCTTCCTTTTCAATGTGCCCTGTCTTGTGAGGGTGTTTTTTCAGAGGGTGTGGTGGGTACTGATTCTCCCTATTCTCCTGAGCATTAACAAGGGTGGGTTTTTATGATGAAAAATTCTGGTATGCTGTCTTCTCCTTCCACCTGAGATGCATATCAGCTCTAACAGATCTCATGCCTTCGTGCGCCTCGTAATTACATTTCCTGAAGCAGAAGCTGGGCGTAAGGAAAGGTGGAGTAGCAGCAGCGTTTCCTTGTGCCTGTAACATCCTGCCCATAAAAGCAGGGAAATAGCTGTTTGGAAAGAAAAAAAGGAACAACTTTTGAACTTTTTGTTGTAAAATCAACACGTTCTCCCATTCGCTGCTTAAGAACAAAGCATGTAATCTTTTTCCCCCCTTCTCTGGTTTCCTGGTGGCCCTTCTCCAGCATGGCAAAATAACTTGTGTTTGGAGTTGGGCCATAGCATCAGGCTGTAAGCAAGCAAGCCCTATTCTCCAGTGCAGCCTAATTGCTGTTCTCTTGACCTTTCCTCAGAAGAAAAGTTTGTTTATCCAGCTTTTCCAGTGGGATATTCATTAACTTTGTTCTAAAGTCTTCTGTTCACACCTCCTTTGAAAGCCTGCCCGGTGTGACCTCCTACTCCCTTCTCCTCTCTCCACTGTGTCCTGCCAGCGTTGATCTAAGCAGCCCTGGTATCACCCCACTCTTTTATTGATGTCATTAAAGAAAACCCCAAGTGTCTGATTGTACCCATTGCTCTGTAATTCTGCAGTGACTCACTACTGCAGAACCGTCTGCCCCGAGACAGAAATGGTGAGTCGATCAGGAGGGAGCGGCGCGCTTGCGTCACCGCTGGAGGTGTTTGTGGTATGAACTGTCTGCTGATACCTGGCACCAAGCTAGCGCAGAGCTTGGGTGAGCTGGGACCTTTGTGGCAAGGTGGTTATTGTGCTGTAGGTCTCTTACGCTGCAAGCTTGTTTCATGGTGGTTTATATCATCTGTGGCCTTTCTACTTTTTTTTTTACCTACACAAGAATAAGACAAAGCCCCCGCTTTCTTTTGCTAGTTCTTTTTCTTTTCAGTTTCTTTACCCTGTTCTTTTTCGCCTGTAAAAAGGAAAAAATACTATGCTTATCCTGATTGAGAAAGGAGTCTCCTGGATTTGTAGGAGCGATCTGCAGCCTGGTTATAACTGTTGCTGGATGAGGGCTGTGACAGCTGACTCTGGTTTCTGACGCAGCTGTAGCGCCTAACGGAGGAGCAGGCATACAGCTAAAAGCAGTGGTCTTCAAAATTGTCCCAGCACGGTTGTCTGCAACTTGAAGCATCTGGATTCATTTGTGAGAAATAGATGATGTGTGTGTGTGTGTGTCTTTATCCTGGAGAACAAATTCATACTGAAACTAGGCAGCAGGTGTATTTTTGCAAAAAGAGTTGAGGCAAGTAAGCCGGTGGCAGTTTACCAGTTTTGTACTGGTGGTAGTGGGGTTTGTCTGTCTTTTTAGAGAACATACGAGTTTTGAAGAAACGTGGCCTTGTCACTCCCACTCTGCTCACAGCTGAAGTGCCTGATAGCCTGTTCATATGTGAGTAATAAAAACAAGGTGTGGAAGAACAAGGAATTAAACCCCCTCAGGAAGCAGGTTATCGTTACCATGCTGAGAGTTTATTCAAGGCATAATCTTGCTGAATCAGCTGGTCAGTTTCCTCACAATGCAGAGATCTGAGGTTCAAACCACCTTACCACTGTGAGCTTGAAGTGGACTTTAATGGGTGGTGGCGCGAGGCTGGATGGCCTTTGCCACTTACTTCTCATATAAGCTGCTTAACTGCGTTTGTTCATCATCTGCAAGGTGAGAAGAATAACTTAAATGAGGGAATTTCAGCAAAGCTGGATCCAAGACTGATTCAAACCTCATCTCTCTTATTTTCCTTCTTACTGAAACAACAGTCAAGGCTGAGCACTGAAGCTTTCAGTTCAGTCTGGAACTTAAGGAAAATTGAGCAAAGGTGGGGAAATAACTGAATAAATCCTATTTGCTGCAGCCTTGAGATAGCGAGTTGACTAAAGGGTTCAGGTATTCATCAGAACTTGACCTCTTATGGTTGGGGATGTAAAAGAGAGGTAAAATCCTATCACTGCAGTCAGCATAAGTTTACGCTGTAGTAGCACACAGTGGTGCTGCTGAGATGGTCGCCTGGTTTGCCCCCTCGCCTTTTTTCTTTCCAGAAATACTGAACTGAATTTTTGCCAGATCAGATCTGGCAGTAGTAGGTAAAACTAACGATTGTAGTATGATGCTTCAGAAATGTCTTTTGGATACTACCCGACTTTTAGTAAAACGTATAAAGGCTGTACGAGAGGGTGCAGTCATTACGGCATTAGCTGTTAATGAAATGTGCCAGGTGATATAAATTTTCTGGGGTATAAAAGAAGAAAGAAATCCTTCATCCCGGCCAGACTGCAGGGGTGCCTCCTTTAGTCTGCACTATGTGAAATAACCAATTTGGATGCCTCTTTGGAGAGACCGGTTCCTTTTTCGAATATTTCTGTGGAAGCTGTGTAGGGTGATAATTACACAAAGTGAAGTGAGAGAAGTAGTGTTGCTGTGAAAATACTTCCTTTGGGCTTATTTCATGAAAACCTAGCTTGCTCTGTTGAAGGAGAGCTGCAGTCACTGAAAACTTTATTAGGTATTAGGTTTTAGAGAAAGTTGGGGTTTTAACGCTTGTCACTTCATGTGTATTTGTATAAAGAAGCATTTACATAAGTTAACTCTAAAGGTATATGGTGGTTTTATTGTGATCATATTCAACATACTAAGGAGATACTTTGCTTACAACTTTTAGAAATTCCCTTCTCCTTGACCACCCTCCTCCCCACCTGGTTATCATTAGAGACTTTTGAGGCCTTTAAAATGCAGATTTTATTTGAAAAACAGACAGTTGTGCATCCTGAATGCTGTGGGGGTTTGAGATGTGGTAGAGTAGGGCTTTTTCCCTTCGGAAGAGCTTTAAATATGAGATGGGCACCAGGTTGACCAAGAGAGAGACAGGAACTTCTTGAATTTTTTTGGAAACTCTATGTTCCTCAAACGAGGAACTTCCCAGCTTTAGGAGACCATGCATTTTTATTTTTTTGAACAACACTAGTTTCATTGCAGGGTCCATGGCAAGGGGGGAGAAAATGTCAGGGTTGTGCTGTATTTGAAGAGCCAATGCGTTTCAATTCTCATGCAGGGAGCATCATGTTCCTGTGCAATTTTTAAGAGATTTGCTCTTTTTTTTTACATATTATTCTTTCAAGTAGAACAAATCCAAACAAAAAATGACTTGGTTGGTGGGACTGCGACCATGTGCAGGCTGGCCATTTCTGTCTTAACACTGACCCTGAAGCTGGGCATGATAGTTAGGAACCTGTTGCCTTTTCTTGATACAGGCAAGTTTTGTCAGAAGGCTTAAAAAATAATTAGATGACACAATCTTTGAACTACCCAACCAAGCCCAGGAAGGGAATGTTGCTCTAAAGATAAAATGATGTTGGACGCACGTGGCGAAAGCCAGCACATCACCCAGCTTCTGCTGAAACAAGGTCCATGGCTGGGCTTGCCTCAAACTTGAGAAGTACCGGCAGTAACCGCGGGGAGAAGACTGCACACCTTGGCCTGGCCTCAGGGCTTGCTCTTCCTGCACTGTGCTTCCCCAGGAACTGCTGGCTGGTTTTCAATACCAGCTTTAATGTAAGATGTAGGTAGCTGCATTTGAAGACCTGGGTGTGTGTGGGGGGGTTGTCGTTGCAAACAATCCCTTTCTGCCCTCTATTAGATGGAGCGTGTTGGAGTCTTGCGTTGCAGGGTCACATGCAAATGCTGTGATGTAATGACCCAGGGTCATTTTACTTAATTGTCTGATTGCTAACTGTATTAATAGCTCGGGCTCCAGACTACACTTAACCTTCTTTTCAGGATATACTAATTAGTTTTCTATACGATATCTTGTATAAGCTTGTTTCCTAACTGTCGGCTGAAAGCTAGACTTTTGTTGTACAGGTCACAAAGAAGGTGATAATCCATTTTACTTCATTAAACCCCTTATCTGCTTAAATAGCCAGCACTCAAAGCTCACGCACTTTCTGGAGAGGAGACCTGAAGGAGGTAATTTACTGTTTGTGATGTTTCTTACGTTTAGCTTTACCAAAATAGTCAAAATTAAAGCAGCTGTGAAATGTTAATGAAATAATGTAATGTATTGCTTAAAAAAGATGTCATGGGGGGGGAGGGAGAAGTAAAAATCTGCGTAAAACCTGCTGTGTCTTTGGGGGCAGAATCTAATGCCAAGCCTCAGATACTATTCTTCATACAGTTGGTTTTCTCTTTAAACAGATGACTGGCTTCTTAAAACTGGGTTGCATGCCAGTAGTTAAAGTACAGCCATATAGGGTATGACACAGTTTGTAACTAGGGGTTTTCAGAGGTGAGGTCATGATAAACTTAAAGAAACTAAAGCAGCAATGTTAATGTCACCGACAAATAGAGTCCTTTTTCTAGCCTTCCTTTCATGATGCCTGAACATTAACTGTACTTATATTGCCCCTGTTTGAAGGAAAATTATTTGTTGAAAGGAATAAAGGGAAGTTAGAGTTCTTCTGTTTCACAGCTGCTTAAAAATATTCACCATATAAACATCTGAGTGTTTACACCAGAGGGGTCAGGCTGGAGCCATAAAGCTTTGAGTGGCAAAGGGTAAAGCAGCGCTTTTGTTAGCGTGCCAAGCCACACCGTGTGGCAATATTGGAGAACAACTGAAATCATAAGTATTTACTTACTAACTGGAATGCCCGTACCTTGTAAAATGATGCCAACATTATAAGCTGTGGTAGTTGCCTGGGGATTTCTTTAGCCGCTGTGGAAGTGCCCAGGGAGAGGGACCACATTGCATCACAGGTATCTTAGGTAAAAATTTTTCATAGACCTGTTGTGTACAAATTAATAAAACATAGAGCACCTAAAGTTTGGTGTGCCTGTGTCAGGAGTTCTGCATGCAGCTCTGGGCACCATGTCTCAGGAAGGGCTTGCTGCAGTTGATCACCCTTCTCTAAAATGATTCAGAGGGTGGAGCAGCTACCTTAGGAAAAACTGAGGAGTCCAGGGCTCCTCAGCCAGGAGAAGAAACAAGGTGTGCAATCAGGGTTTTCAAAATCATGAAGGTGAGGCGTAAGCTAAATGTGAAACTTGGGTTCAGCAGGGCCTGCCATATTAGGATTAAGGGGCACTCCAGACAGAAGATAACTTCTGTTAAATATATTAATAGAAGATCAGCTTAAAGCAGATGGCAGTACTTCTTCGTGCTGCTGTCATGAATTTCTGGAACTTGCTGCCACAGGAGTTGTAGAGATGGGCAGCATTGACAGGTTCAAAGAGGGTTTATGTGCTTGCATAGACACCAGGTCCATAAATGGACACTAAACAAACTCGGAAGGGAGGTGCCTTCTGAATTCCTGCTACAACACTTGTGGATGCCAGCAGAGAGGCTGCAGAAAAGGCTCACATGCATGCTTGATATAGCCTTTATTTTTGTTGTTGTTGGAGGCAGAATTCCAAGCTGGGTGCACCACGCACCTGACCCAGGAGGGCACTGCATCTGTTGCAAACTCGGGAGGGCACAGTGCAGGCTGTTCTTGAACTGGCTGTGTCAGGATGATTATTTAGGACTCAGGTCAGCCAAACCCACTTAGAAAAACAAAATCTTTTTCTAAAAAGAGACTGCTTCCTTGCCCTGTGTGCCGCTGACAGGGTGGGAGCTGGATCACACCGAGTGTAGAAAGAAAAAGATACCAAAGAGGATACAGAGATTATTCAGACCACATCCATCCTGTCAGAAAATACCCCTTTCACTGACCCAGAAAGCATCCTTGCCCTGCTCAGGGCACAAATGTTTCACGGTGCAGCTATGTGAGAAGGGGCAATGGAGCTGTTTGGATGCTAATACTTCTCCCTGGTCACCTTGCCTCATTTGGTCTTCCCCCAACCTTTATGGCTGCTCGTGTCTCGAACAGTTTGTGGATGGACGTGACCAGTAGCTCCACCTGGTGATCCTCAGGCTTTCAAATGAAGGAAGAGCACGTCTTCTGAGTGTGGGCTTGCCCTGGGATGGAAGGAGAAATTGTTCATGCTAGCAAAGCTGCTCTGCTCTCAGGAGAGTTAGAATGAGGAAGAAACGAGATATTTGTTTCAAAATAATGTAATTGCAGGGTTTCAATTTCTTTCTTTGCTGCGGGAGTGCTGAACAGGCTGTAGGAAGCAGAGCGGTCTTGCTTGTAGAAGTAGCAACACCTGAGATCAGAAGTCCCTTTCTCTGTTTTCCTTCTTGTAATGTCAACTTTTCGTTGTATGATAGCGCTGTTGGTTAAATCCTTTAATGCAAACGTAAGTAGAATTAATTGGCTGCAATTTTTAGGAGTATTCAAGACATAGATTATTTTATTATTTTTTTTTTAATTATTATTATTATTTTTTATTTTATTATTTTATTTTTATTTTTAATGTAGCTTAGGCTGCATTTCTCATTTGTCAAAGCTTCAGTGCTTTACTTCAAAAATGATTCCTGGCTGCAATTTGCAGCAAGATCAGGGCATCTTCATTCATCTGACTGAATCAGGGGTCGCTATGTGTGGGGATTAATATGAAATGTGAAGGGCGGAGGATGGGCACTGATATAGCTTAAAAGTTGGCTTGAGCTCCGCAGGGGTCTTTGGTTCTTTAGATTTCTTACAGAAATACTTTAATATGTTCCCGGGATAGGTTAACCTTTCATCCATTGTATTTTTCTTTGTCAAACTGATACGTTAAGAGGAGCTTGGTTCCCCATTACTCAAGAGATGCCAATTTCTACAAGTTTCGCAAAAATAGATCAAAGGAGAGACTTTATTTCTGGAGGGATACAAGGGAAGCCTGTAGCAGCAGTATGAGGAAGCCGTGTATCTGTCTCAAGGCAAGGATCCTGAGGCTTCAGGATTTGGAGGGTTTCTTTGTGGAACTTTGTCTCAGCCTTATCCCATCGCAGGTTGCTGTCTGCTGACCATAGAGCTTTCTTACTGCATGCAGGACTAGGGTTTGGCAGTAACGGTGAGACCTGGATTGTGTGAAATTCCCAGTTGTGATGCGATTTCTTCTTTTTTGGGTCCACAACTTGATTTGCTGTTCATTTTTGTTGTAATCTGTGCAGGTTTAGTTGTATTCCCTGAGGGTTCACACTGAGCTAGCCTCTGGGGGCTTTGCAATGAGCATAAATGTTAAAAAGACAGCGCTGCATCCCTAAACATCTGCAGTACAATAAATGAGATGTGCATGGGGGGTGGAGGCGATAAAGAAAAAACATTTTCAGACCTTTTTGTTGAGAGGAAGCTCAACTGTGAAGAAGCATTGCATCAGGAGTTGTAATGAAAGACCAGCTACCCCCCTCGGGAAAATTAAAGCACTTGCCTCATTTCCCCTCTCCCTGGCAGCTGCTGCTTAGGAATTTCATGTGAGAATGAAATGCTGCTTTGGTTGACCTGAGGAATGGCTTTCCTACAAATGGGCGCCAGTGGTGTGCGTTCTAAGTGTTGGGAAGGACGATGTGGTTTTCACAGATGTTAACAGCTCGGACTAGAAGTCATGTTTTGGACCCAGGTATATCATCTGTATAGGTTCTGACATAGTCAGCTGTCTCTCTGAGAGTAGTTTTTATCTCTGACATTTGTGCTGTGCTTGAGGAAGCAGCTGATAACATGGGAAGCAGGGAATGGAAGGAAAGCAGGAACTCTGATGAGGAAAACACACTTACTAGGGCTGGGAGGAGGAAGAGGTGATGACATGGTAGCCGTTCCTGAGAATATCATTTGGCTGAGCAATGGAGGAGTCACACCTAATGCAGGTTTGATTATTTTCTTTTTTTAAAAAATGAAAGTAACGTTGAAATGTTTGCACCTTGTTTTACAGAGAAAATGCTTTTTTTTCAACTCTAGCACACAAAAGTGCCATTGTTAACCCAGCAACATCTGGGTCTTGACTGATAGAAGACGACACAGTATGAACTGCTCTGCTGACTCTGCTTATACTAGACCATTCTGCTGTGACACACACACAAAGATCTGTGGTTAGGAAATGCATCACCAGGCCTAGCTTTTGAAGAAAGGCAGTTTCACAGTTCCCAGCATACAGATTTTGCGAGGCATGCGTGCTAGGCATTTTGTAGGGAACTGGAGATGAATCACCTGTGTCTGAATCGGCCTAGAGATGAATCGGCTGGCTGGAGCATGCTGTCCCTCACGCCTCAGCAGCGCACTGGCCCTGAAGAGCTGTGCCAGGGGTTGCAGAGAGTGGAGAAAGCAGCTTTTGTCTTGGGCTGAGTGAACCACCAGGTGACACGAAGTGGCTTCTGCTGTCAGCAGACCAGGCAGAAGCGTCACAAGAACCGATGAAAGACATACTTGGTGGTAACATCTAAATCTCACCTGCGAAACACCTCTACTGCTTTGTTTAAAACAGCTGAGGTTGGAGTAACTACTTTCCTGGTCGTTCCACCCTGAGCAGGTGTGGCTTCAGCCACTTGGTGACAATTTTTGAGCAACGTGATTCAAGCATATTGTAAAGTGTGGCAGTTATAAGTGAACTACTGCTGTTAACTCTGCTGTTGGTAGACTCAAGGTCTTCTACAGGTAATAAATTTGCCTGCTGAGATAACAAAGTGTAATTTAATCTGCTGGACCTAAGCAGAGTTAGCAGGGGACTTTTCTTTTAGTAGATCCGGTTATGAGGTGATAAGTACAGAAGAAATAAGAGAACTGTGGGAAATGAGTTTGCCAAGTCTTCCTCCTAAGTACACTGGTCAGGGAAGACTTACTTATTTTAACTTAAAGCATGGCTAGACAAAGCTGTATGGCAAAAGTTAAGCGTCGCTGTGTGCTGAGAACAATATAGCTCCAGGAAATATGGGGGGAAAAGCTGTATACCATCTTTTGAGCTTCTCTTTGTGTGTTGGTTAAGTTTAATTGGGAAAATTAAAATACACAGGTGTCTCATAACTGTGTGTGTTACTTAGTGATGCTCACTGAGAGCAGCTGGCCCAGTGAGTCATAGGGGGCTGGGCTGAAGCTTTCTTGTTCATAATAAACTCCGTGAGGTGTTGCTTCCTTGTCTTTCTCCTGACAGCAGTCACGTGGGATTTACTGTCTCTGACGCCTGTGTGCCAGCAATTTGATTTTTCTATAGGTATTGAAGTCTAGCTAGTGAGGAGTTTTTGTTTGCTTGGTTGAAGTCATGTGCCCTGAAGGGTGTGCAGCTGGGGTGTTTTGAGCTTTTGTTTGGGAGCAGGAGGGTATCTCCAGATTGATTCATGAAGATCTTGGGCTAAGGTTTCCAATGGGATAGAGTTTTGTTTCCTTTCCTGTTACAGATACCTTCCACTGGTCGCTGTCTGTGGTCTTGGGGGTCAAGGATGGTGGTCTGGAGTGAAAATTATGATTGAAGTAAACAGTGTTCGTGTCTATTGCGTATAGCACTTTTCTTGAATGGATTTGGGGTTACTCTTCAATATTTTAATTCTCGTAGTCCTTTTTTGTATTCAGTTCATGGTTTTGTGTAATCTACCTGATGTTCAATTTAGTAGAGGCACAGGCTTTGCTTGTTTAGAAAATAATTTACAGATACGCACATTGGCAGTACGCTACAGAAGGAGATTATCTCGGCGTTTGCGTAATCAGGGCTCTGTTTTCTGTGTGCTTGATCACGTTTTCCCACCGTTGCCCAGCCTCTAGTGCCAAGGAAAGAAGGTGGAAATTCCAGCGCTATGCTCACGTAGGGAATCGTGTCTAATTGAGGTGAGGGAATGACAGCTCCCTCAGTGACACCCAGGGACCCAGAGCTCTGTGGTGGAGCCCCATCCTGAGAAGACCGACGTTACTCTGAGCATCAGTTGTTTGTTTCCCCTCGCCACCAGCCTGATGGAGCTGCTGCCTCTAGCTCATCGCCAACAGGTGCAGCCACCCCTTTCTCTCCTGTTGTTCCCATCACTTGCAGCATCTTCAAGTCCACTCTTGCAAATGCTTTTGGCTCTATCGAGAGCATTTTTAGCATTTTTAGCTGTGCTCTCCAGTACCTGTGACAGTTCTGAATCCAAGGCATCATCAGAGCCAATCTATCAGGTATTAGCTTGCTTAGGTGCTGTGCCTGGGTTTCACTCATCGCGCCCAATTCCATGGGCAGTCCACAGGACTAGAGTGATCTCATGGGGTTGTGTCTTCCCTAACCTGACCGGATTTCTGTCACTTTGCTAGAAAAATGTGTCTTCTTGGGAGAGCAGAAATGTATATGAAAAATCTCCTATGTGAAAAGAGGATAAAGTTAGTGTTCATAATTACTAATATGTTTGCCAACGTTGGGTTTTTTTACTTCTCTTTTGTTTGTTTGTTTTTCTGTTAAATAATGCATACAGGTTGTTTTCTAGCTGTTAGCCTTGTGAACTTAGCCTATGACACTAAAGACAATGGGTTCTAGTTACTCGAAGTCCTTTTTGCAAAATTAAAACTCTTGAGGTGAGCAGAAGTTAATGTGAAGTGGAGGGGGGTTGTGGGGCTTTTTTGTTGTTGTTTGGGATTTTTTTATTTGTTGTTGTTGTTTGGTTTTTAACCAAAGGTTGGTTGAGGTTTGGACGTAGGAAAGGTTGTGTTTTCATCTTTTCTGGCTAGTGTTTTCTTCTGATGATAATGGATGTTGCGGATGACTTCAGTAATCATTGCGACAATCAGCTCCAGCAGGGTAGGTGAGAGGGACCTTCTTAAACAACCAGCAGTGGAATAATGATAAATATGAAAACTGAGGTGTCCATTATCAGATGTTCGGTATCGATAGTGTTAGCAGATTGGAGAGGTATGAATTCCACAAGGTACTTGTCCATCAAACAGATGGTATCCACATGAAGAGACTTGTCTGCAGCTACACCAGTACTAGGAATGTTCCGAGTTACAGCTTTGTTTCTTGAAATCAGTCGTACGGATGGCAAGTGCTCTGGCAGAACTTTATGGCCAGAGGCCTGCAGGCTGTTCCCTGTTGCTTCAGTATCCACTGCAAAGGTTGTCTCGGTCCACTCCCACAATATTATTAGAAGTCAATGTTTAGAGTACCCATATTTCCAGACTCTGTTTATGGGCCATTGCTTTTGATACTTCTTTTAAGCAAGAAAAGAGCATTAACACTTGGATTTCAGAGAAACAAATTACTACTTAAGTTTGTTTGTGGGTTTGTGTTGGTTTTTTCCTGTGCCTTCTGTATAATATAACTATTCATTTGCCCCTAAATAGAAACTGCAAAGCTGTGAGAGCCTCTGGGGAGATGAAGTGGGCAGTTTAGGTGAAGCTGTATCTGTCATTATTACAGTAGTTTGGGAGAGGGGGAAGGTGAAAAGCAGAAGGGCAAGAAAGCTTCATTTCTTTAATGAGAACGGAGACTTGAATTCTGAAAACATTTAATAATTTGGTATTTTGTAATAGACTAGGTGGGGTCTGCCAACTCTGCAAGATGCTACAGAATCCTAGAGTTGTGCTTGAGGGACTGATAGGAGAGTTGTATTTTACAGGTGTTCCTTTTGCCTCAGTTTCCTGATCTGTGAAATAAAGGTATATCCACCATGGTACACAGGAAATCGATATCTGAGCCCAGATCAGAATTCAGGGTTTCTAGCTTCCAGTTCTCCATTCAGACCACGCCTTTCTTTTTATAGCTATGGGAAAAAAGTCTGCTCCAGCATGTCATTTAGTAAAATACCATATAGGAAAAGCAAAACTAATCCCCAAAGAGCTAAAACTAGATCGTTTTAAATTAGGAGACAGAAAAAGTTCTGCAGATTCTTTCTGGGAAATGGAAACGTAAGAGTTCCCCACCAGATGTGCTCCTCTTTGGTCTTGTTTGTGGCAAACTGAAGTTGCCCGCAAAGGTGCGTGCTGAGTAGTATCCAACAGGCTGTGATACAGGACTGGCCACTGAAGTCCTTTCTTAGGATGAGCTGCTCTGGGATGTGCTTGTGAGGATAGATGTGAAACAAACAGTGTGACTTGGTGGCTTGTCCATACAGTGAACGTATGTTCGTGTGTTCAGATGTACCCTGAAAACTTCCAACTTCTTCAAAGCTTCTCCCTTTCTAAGTGAAGCCTTAAATCATTAAAGCTGAGAGCTGAAGCTCTTTCATACTATATATGGCATTTGTGCTAGTGGTAGAAACCGGAGTGTATTTATAACGCTCGTTTGCTGCAGGAATACGGATTGGGAACAAATGTTTGTTTGGATAAAATTCAGCTCCAGGGATTGTTTTTACTGCCGAATGTAAAATCTGTAGCGAGCTCCTTAAAGCAGCAGCTGAAAAAAAATCTATTAGGGCATTCCCCACGGAAAAAAACATGAATTTGGTGTAACGTTATAGCTAAGAGGGTTACATGTGGTGGTTCACGTAGTAGTCGGTGATCCTGTGCGTAACATGCTGTCTGCCACGTTGGAATGCAGGGATGCTCTTAGGTTGTTGGCACACTTGGGGATTGTTGGTGTTGCTTGTTAGCACGTGTTGTTATTTCAATGTCGTCTTCATTTGTTTAGAAATACCCATTTGTGCCTTAAGTAATACTTTATGAAAATTGCAATTGTGTCCTTAACAGTCCTGCATAGCATTGACAGGAGCAAATCAAGCCATAAAACGAGCTGAACTTTTTTACGTACTGCTGATAAATATTTGAATGAAAATAATTGGCAAAAAAAGGGCAGGAGTGTCTTTGGGTGTGTTGATTTAACCATCCCCGTTCAGTCCAAGCGTTCTGTTTGATTTGCCTAACACGTTAATCCTTTCAGTTACTGTACAGCTAATTACTGTACATTGAGCCGCTGTGCAATAATTACCACTTGGACTAAGAATGCTCATATCCAAAGTCATAAAAGCACTGGGTTTTATTTTATTTTCTAAACCTGCTGTCTCTTTTTGTTGTTATTGTTGTAGGATGTTCAGAAGGAGAGAGAACCTCATGTTTATCTCAGTAAAGAAGAAGTTAAAGAGAAGATACAAAGCTATAATTCATCTGTCACTGATAAATTAAAGATGACCTTGGTAAGTTTTGCATAGGATTCCTATAATTTTTAATAGGAACAATTGGACTGTAACTTTGTAGTGCATCATGAATCATTTATTCTCAGCGTTTTATGTATGAAACTGTTTCTGGTTTAATGACTTTTTAAGAGGCTCTTAGATCTGGAAATCAAATCTCACATCTGAAGTGTTTTTATCCACGTGGCTCTTTTATACAGATTGAAACAAACTAGTAAGACCAAATGCATATGTCATTTGAAATTGAGTTTAAGATACATCTTGATGTCAACTCAGAGTTTGAATTTGTCAGATGAAAAAACACTTACCTGGTAAATGTGAAAATAGATTTATCTTGGTTGTGTAGATAATTTTTTGTCAGGTATGTCTCTAATAAAGATGCTCAACCAATAAGAAAAGTTAAAACATGCAGTATTTATTATAGGACACTTAATTTTCAGAGTAGTGACAAAGGTTTTCAGTGTGAGGAGACTTCCTTCCTCCCACCTCCATAACACAGACAATGGAATGCAGATAGACTTTTAATTTCCTAGGACTGTCATCCGGGTCTAAGACTCAGTCTAACCTGCTGCGGACCATACTAATAAAATTCACATCTCTCTGCCTAGCCAACAGTTCTACAGTTATTGCATTGTCCAGATTTTCTGATACATTACGTATTCCTGTGGGTGTACAGTATATGGAAATTTTGAAATTCCATTGTATCCTAAACCATATAAGCATGACTATGTATTAAAACCACTTTTGTTATGTGTTTGCTTGTGGATCAGGACTTACTATGCCTAAAACCAGATTGCCTACGGTTTTCTACCTCAGTAAGGTTTACTAAGTTTTACTATCTTGTCTTTCAGAAGCAGCTGGAATATATAGCTTGAAGTGTTGATTAGATTGGTATTTATTCTGGCTATTTTTAATTGCAACAGGATTTGAGCATTTAAGTAACTTAGATTAAATTGACATGCACAACTAAAACGTAGGAGGTAATTTCTGTGTTTCTACATAAAATCTGTTGTTAAAGATGCGTAAACAGTCTTTTTCACTTCATAGTTCTCTCCTGAGGTGAAAACTTACCACTAATTTTTAGTACCTGGGATCCTAATAATCTTAGACTTCAGCAGTTATTATTAAGAAAAAAAAATGTTCAGCAGATATACGAGAGAGAATAAATGTCCGAGTTATTTGAACAAATCTTTTCTACAGGATGTCATGTATTGCAGTGGTGTTCAAATTGTGTTCTCTGTGACCATCTTAACCTGCCTGCTCCGCTAATATGTCACAGCTGGTCATTACTGGGTTTAATAGCTTGATGCTTTCCTCCTGTTGCAGAACGCGAATGGGATTTACACTGGCTTCATCAAAGTTCAGATGGAACTATGCAGACCGATCACTGTGCAGTCTTCCCAGAGCCAAGGGAGGTGTGCTCACAGCAATAATGAAACTGCCTTTTACTTGCCGGACGGCTGGGTGAATACCCTTCACATCAGCAGCACCAACACTGTCCGTGAAGTCATCGAGGCCTTGCTCAAAAAGTTTTTCGTGGCTGACAACCCTGCGAAGTTTGCACTTTACAAACGCTGTCACAAGGAAGACCAAGGTATAAGTTGGGCTTGTGGCTTTTTGGTAGTGAAGGGGCTTGGGGAGGGAGTTGTGCTGTGAGAATACTTGAAATAAGCAGGTGGGAACTCAAGGAATGCAGGAGATAGTCTTGCTCTCTCCTGTCTTTTTTTTTTTGTCTTCATGAAAAGTAGCCACTTGTAAGAGAGTCGATGATTTGGGGATATTTCAGGATAATTCACAGAAGATGAGAGAATCCGCTAAACCATCTACACTGCTCTCCTGTGCCTTGCAGTCCATTATATTTTATGTAAGATGCCCCCTCATCAGGCTCTAAATTTCTGCTCGCCCGATACGCTGCAGATTTTTGAGATTAAATTACAGGGCAGATTCTCAAAAAGAGAAGTCTTGATGACTGTGACACCTGAAGTCAGTGCACTCAGTGCTCTGCAGTTAGGAGTTTGTTGTGTATTACGCTTGGAAATTCCAGAAGATGCAAAAGGTTTTTATAGATGAAAGCGTCTTTTGCCCACGTCGTGTTCTTGCACTTAGAATCCACCTTCCTCCGTGGACATGGAGAGCAGTATCAGGAGTTCAGATGTTTCTGACTGTCAGTCACACCTGCTGTGTCAGGAAGGCAGGGTTGTCTTGTTGGACTTTGTGTATG
Source organism: Todus mexicanus (assembly GCA_013389965.1). NCBI lineage: Eukaryota > Metazoa > Chordata > Aves > Coraciiformes > Todidae > Todus > Todus mexicanus. The sequence goes on along the minus strand of WEIS01050504.1, from coordinate 10,714 downwards.
AGATTTTAAGTGGAGAAGGTATCGGAACGGCGATGCCGCAGCTCTGATGTTTTAAATGCATAGTTACAGCAACAGACGCATGTAGTATCTTTTAATTGTGCTTTTCTTCCCTGCACCTACTTACATGGTGTACTGTGACTAGAGGCCATTTCATTCCTCTTCGAATGTAGTGTTGCACTTTTTACCACCCATTCTCCGTTCAGCTCCTCCCTAAAACTCATAGAATCATAAAATCATAGAATAATTAAGGCCGGAAAAGACCTCTTAGATCATCGAGTCCAGCCTACGACCCACCACCACCACTCAGCGAAACCATGCCACTAAGTGTGGCATCCAGTCTTTTTTTGAACACCTCCAGGGACGGTGCCTCCACCACCTCCCTGGGCAGCCCATTCCAGTGATTTATCCCCCTTTCTGGGAGGAAGTGCTTCCGAATATCGAACCTAAATCTCCCCTGGTGCAGCTTCAGGCTGTGCCCCCTCATCCTGTCACAAATGGCCTGAGAGAAGAGCCCATCCCCCTCCTGTCTACAACTTCCCTTCAGGAAGTTGTCCAGAGTGATAAGGTCTCCCCTGAGCCTCCTCTTCTCCAGACTGAACAAACAACTCGTGCTTAAAACCGGTATGTAGGCTAATGTATAGACAGTGCATAGAAGGTGTGAATTTTGTGGCTACACGTGCATATCTCTGAAATTTTCTAACGTTAGCTAGCGTTAATCACTTTAAGTGTATGAAACATCATTAGTAAGGATGGTAATTACCATTATGTTTTCTTCTCCTGCAGTTTATACATGCAAGCTGTCAGACCGAGAACATCCCCTCTACCTGCGTTTGGTGGCAGGCCCCAGAACAGAAATGCTCAGTTTTGTTCTCCGTGAGCATGAAACTGGAGAAGTCATGGTATGTTACGCTCACACTGGTTTTGTGTGTGCGTTTAGCTTCATGGATGAGTGGGCTTCTGTTTGATCTGTGCTGACAAGATGATCCATTTTTTTGGAAGTGAGGCTTTTTTTTTTTTTCCTTGTTATATTTACTTTATGCCTTTTGTAAACATTTTATTTGTGTTTAGACTGACCCGTTGTTTCAGTTTAAAATTGTTTTGAGTGTCTGAGGTTTTGTTTAAAAACACCGTATACGTATAGTCAATTATTTGTGTATTTCTCTGTTCATCTTACCCATCCTTTTCTCTTTTTCTCTTTCCAGTGGGAAGCTTTTAGTATCCCTGAACTGCAAAACTTCTTGCGTATACTGGACAAAGAGGAAAACGAGCAACTGCAAATCTTAAAGAAGCGTTACGCAGCTTACAGAGACAAACTTGAAGAAGCCCTTGGTGGGGTGTGGAAACCTGGTTAAAAGGGGGCCAAAGGACACTCAGGAAAATGCACGCTACCAAATGTCAGTATAGCATGCCAAACCCAATGTACAAAGAGCAGCAGAGAGTAATTTTCTTTATTCGGAGGTCTGTTTTGTGATGCCAGGGTACCTGAATTTTGCTATAGACTTAGTTCCATAAGCCAGGTCACTTAAGCATCTTGCACCCACAAGTAAGGGATTCTGCATGTTTGTACATCAGTTTGCAACCCTCTGTGTGCCTAGAGAGTTTTCCAAGTTACCTTGGTGCAAGCTGTGAAACTGTAATCAATTTTCTAGGATGCTATGAAATAAGATTTATTTTATTTTATTTTTCTTCTTTGCTTTAATGGTAGCTTTACAGGTAAGGGTGTGCAAATTGATGGGTTAAAAAAAAAAAGAAGAGTACAATCGTCTGGACAATAATTAGTTGGAGCACTATCTTTGAGATGAAATTGATTTGCACTACCTTTCTGTTTTCAAATAGTTACTGTATAATTTCTGAGAGGACTGTTATAGGTGGAAGGCATATTGAGATCTTGTGGTTTGTTCTGTGAAATGTGTGGAAGGCTTTAAAGTGGTCTTCATGGAGAAGGTAAAGAGGAAGTTGAGAAGAAGGTAAGAGTTGAGGGAGGAGAACTCGAGCAGCTGGCAGAGGAGGACTGGTTTTAAATGGAGATAGTATTTATACAGAGGAAAGTTAAAATGATTCTACAATATTAAAGTTTTAGGATGTTATAAATGAGTGAATAAGTTTTATGGTTGGTTTGTTTTTTTTTAACTGTGTAAAATCCACACTGGAAAAGAAATAAAGATAATAGAAATAATGGGAAGGAATGAGAGGCAAAAGCAAAGTAAGAATGGAAATGGAGCTGCATGTACAAGTCGTTATTGAAGAAGTTGGTTCCATAGATGTGTAATGGGGTTTTGAAAAGTGCAGCAAAGCTAAAAAGCTGCTTACCTGAATTCTGCAAAGTAGTCAGTATCTCAGATAAATCTGTGAAAAATGCCTATCTACGAGAGTTTAGACATAAGCTATATGACTACAGATGCATTTCGTCTTTATTATAAGTCAGATCTTTCCTCTGGCTCAGCGATCCATTTTTAGGCTGGACAATTTTGAGTTATCATATCTGAAAGACAAAAATAGCTTCCTCTGCTTCTTTGTTTGCTAAAGGCTCTGTCAGACAAAGAAAGTAGAAATTCTTCTTCATGTTTCCAGGTTAGAAGAGAAATAACATTTATTGGCTGTGTTGGTGATTGAGCGTAGTTAACTCTTGCTTTTAGTAATTCAGAAAGTTGTTTTCTTACGGTTTTTAAATTCTTCGTTGAAAAACTGATCACCAAATTCTGCAGACTGCTGATTTACTTGATTTAAAAATAGAAAAAAAAAATGTAGCAAAGAAAACTTTTTACTTTACTGTAAATATAATTGTTGTTCTTTCAGAGTTATTTATCTAAAAAAGCACGTTCAGAAGAAACCAAAGAAGTGGGTGTGCAATAGAAGCATGAGGCAGATTTGAGTAACTGATACTTCAGTCATTATCATGCCAGAGAGGAAATAAGTTATATATTTGGGGGGGAGGGGGCTCAGAGGGGAGAGGAGGTGGAGGAGCGCTAACGATTTCAAGAGCAGCCGAAGTTGGTGGGTTGTTTTCCCTCCGTTCTTGGGGTGTTCATTTTAAATTCCCAAGGAATTGTTAAAACTTTGGTGACATCTAATGGATACTCTGTGAAACTCCAAGATGCTTCTGTTCCTCCCGTTTCCCATTTGACGTAACTGTGCCTTTGTTTCCTTTCCTTAGTAAAACTGTGGTTTTTTTAAAAACTCTTCACAGGTTTTTCTTGGTTAAAAGAATTTCCAAGCTTGATGAGACAATCGAAATGTTTTCATGTGTTAAGAGAAATTAAGAGTAGGACTAACTATAAAATATATATAAGGCATATCTTGTTTGTTTGTTGTTGGTTTTCTTTTTAAATTTCACATGTAACATCGTAGTGCATGTGCAAGTTAGTATCGTTATCCTCAAGTGAGACACTTTATAATGGTTCAGGGAATGCTTTTACGTTTTGTTACGACTCGTTTTTCTGTGAAGGCAGCGGCGCGTCGGTNAAAAAGAAAAAGAAAAAAGTGATGGTTCCATTATTAAAGTTGAAGATGGCAATACTTGGCAATGTGATGTGTTTATTTTCTTTTTCCCCTCACCTGAAGCTGGTGCTTCGTGATCACTGGGAGGCTGAGTGAGGGGATTCCTCNCCATTTGACGTAACTGTGCCTTTGTTTCCTTTCCTTAGTAAAACTGTGGTTTTTTTAAAAACTCTTCACAGGTTTTTCTTGGTTAAAAGAATTTCCAAGCTTGATGAGACAATCGAAATGTTTTCATGTGTTAAGAGAAATTAAGAGTAGGACTAACTATAAAATATATATAAGGCATATCTTGTTGTGTTTGTTGTTGGGGTTTTTTTTTAATTTCACATGTAACATCGTAGTGCATGTGCAAGTTAGTAACGTTATCCTCAAGTGAGACACTTTATAATGGTTCAGGGAATGCTTTTACGTTTTGTTACGACTCGTTTTTCTGTGAAGGCAGCGGCGCGTCGGTGGGTATTCTGTTAACGTCTACTTCAGTTGTGTATCTGCCCGTTAACTACGTAATCATTACATAATCGCTGTCAACAACGAACCATTTGTTGCTCAGATTTAAACACTGTTTGAGTTGAAAAGTTGGGAGTATAAAAAAAATATGTGAATTCTGTTTTTTACTTGAACTAAACTTGTCGGTCTTTTTAAGTAGGCGCATTCTGCATTTACTTCAGCCAAAAACCTCAAGCAGTGTTGTATGCACTAATGAGTCTTGATCTGGGGTGAAGTGGGTGGGGGTGGGGGACCAAAAGAAACTTCTATTTTAATTTTGTCTTAGTCCATGGTTAATTATTTTAAGATGTCACGTGGGGGGGTGAATTTTTCGTTTTTAACGCACTGGCAATTACTACAGCTTTAATTTAAAANTTTATTTTATTTTATTTTTCTTCTTTGCTTTAATGGTAGCTTTACAGGTAAGGGTGTGCAAATTGATGGGTTAAAAAAAAAAAGAAGAGTACAATCNCCCAGGAGCAACGTGTACCCATTACCCCTTGTCTATTCCCACTTACCTGAAGCAGAAATTTAAGGTTCGCCTGGAACAACAGATATATTTTGAGGGGAGGGAAGGGGTGTCCCACTCAGACTCACACACACATTTGAGTTTTGTCTCCTGATTTTTTTTGGTAGAGGATACTACAGAGGCCTGTGAGGGCCGGCGGCGGTGTGTGAGGAGCGCTCTCCTCTGAGTGAGCAGCGGTCAGGGATGCGGAGGGAGCTGAGGGTGGTGGCGATGCCGTGTTTGACTCACGAAGATGGCAGGCAGGCCTGGAGCGGGGCTTTCCTTGCCACTCCTCTCCCCTGTGCTGGGAGTGCAGCCGTGGGCTCACACGGGGTAGGCCCGCCAGTAGTAGACCCACCATAGCTAGTGGGGAAAGCCCCCGGGCGAGCGGTTTCTTATAAATGAAACTCCTGCAGAAACCTTCAAACCCTTCAAACTGAGGAAGTGTCTCAGGCCTGGATGCGATACCCAGGTCCCCCCACCTCAGGAAGAGCCTTTTGCCCCTTCTTATCTTGAAAGGGTTTTTAGTGATTTTCTCCAGAAACATGCATGTTTAATTTTACTTACTTTTTGTCTCCTGAAAACAGTTAATCTGTCCTAAGGGAATGGGGAGAATGGAGCTGCTTTGTTGTTTGCTTTGGTCTCTCTGTTGCTTCTCCTGGGGTGCTGCTGCTGATGGTTTTGGAAGTTTGATTCATGTGGGACCTCAACAGCCGTGTTATGACTACGTGTGCACTGGGTAAAACCCATTAATAGCAAATACTCCAATCACAGAATCACAGATTGTTTGGGATTGGAAGAGACCTTGAAAGATCACCTAGTCCAATCCCCCCACCAGAGCAGGATCACCTAGACCAAGTCACACAGGAACTCGTCCAGGTGAGTTTTAAAAGTATCTAGGGAAGGAGCCTCCACAACCCCCCTGGGCAGCCTGTTCCACTGCTCTGTCATCCTCACTGTAAAGAAGTTCCTCCTAATATTCAAGTGAAACCTCCTGTGTTCTAATGTACACCAATTACCCTTTGTCCTATCATTGGGTCCCGTCGAGCAGAGCCTGGCTCCATCCTCCCAACACTCACCCTTTACATATTTATAAACATTAATGAGGTCACCCCTCAGTCTCCTCCAAACTAAATACTCAGGCAGGGTAAGGCTGGTGAAAAACGCTTTGAAGCTACTACAGTCAGCAGAGTTGCTCGCCATGCAAGTAACTGGCCTTGTGTCTCTGCCTACAACAGCTCTGTACTACTAGAAACACAACTCAGCAAAAGAAACCTGGTGAGTTTTGGCTGGTTCAGGGGCTGGATTGCTGCCTGGCTGCTCCTCCCCATAGTAGGAATCGGCAGGTTACTGCAGTCTGCTTTGCCTTTATTCAGCATTAATTTTTAGCACTGAAGTTTTTTAACTTTTGAAAAAAATGGACTCATCTTCCTCCCCTCCTGCTGTATGTGCATGAGTATGCAATTGTTTTCTTCCCATCCCAGGTTCCCATTATGGGGGTTTCCAGCTGCCATCCTTGCAACTTTTGCTAGCGTTTACTTTTCTGGATCGCTGGGAGAAGGTAAATGGTTCACATACATTCCCCTTTAAAGTTCAATAACATCCTTGTGTTTGTTGGCAAACAGCTGTGCCTTCCGAATTGCTGTACTTTCCATCCTGCAGGAGCATCCAAAGCACGCTACTTCCGTTCCTATGCAGGAGAAATTGCGTTTCTCATATAAAAACTGGAAAATAGAAATGCTTTTTTTACAAAACAGCTCTGACCAGTTGCAGTATTCGTAAATATGTATTGTTAGTAGATCTCAGACTAACGATCAGGGAATAAAACTCTCCGGGATGATGGCAATTTTGTGCTTGTACTGATTTGGGGGAAAAATATTCAAGTCTCCTGAAAAGTCTATATTCTTTTTAGCCTGGGCCTGCAAGCTCCACAGAATCGGTCATTTAGTTCGAAGTAACAGCTTTAACAAATACTAATAATTTCAACAAACTCTTTAAAATGAAGAGAATACCTTGTTACTAGTATCTCTGGAATGAACTCCTACTACTTTCCCTTCTAACAATTTTGTAGTCCAGTGCTGTGTCGTTTCTTACATGTTGTTTGTAATTCGTCTGGTGCTGTTTTGAAAATCCCCCTCCTGCCTTAGTTGGATCATTGCAAGTGAATAAAAAGCTTCAGAGTGGATAAAGAATTTCACAGGACAACTACAAGGTCCCCGAGTCTTTTACTGTTGATGATGAAGGCAAGTAGACGTGGGTAAAGTTATACATCTGCTGCATGTTATACGTCTGATACATCTGTTCGGTCAAAGTATTGAAAGAGAACACTTAAGAAGTTAAATCCAAGACTTAAGAATTAAACCCAAAGACAGAAAAATAGAAGCGTTTGCTAAATGATAGCTCCAAAAATGCAAAGATGGTTGTACATTCTTCCGTATCTTCACATTTGTAAACGTTTCCCTGGAAGTATTCCAGAAGGTTTTTTACCTGCTGTTCCCATCAACACAGCAAATGTTCTACTCCTCCTATATTAAAAAACATAGACCTGCAAATCGGTGACATATAAAAGTCTTACTGAAATATAATTCTAGAAGGGTCTAAAATGGCACGTTCTTTAAAAGTAACATTCAAAAACCGCGAAAGATTTTTGAGGGAATTCTTCCAAATGTGAGCCTAAGCTTGGGCTTTTGACATAGAACGAGTGCTAAGATTGCCTTGTTGTTTTGTGGTTGTTTTTTTCTTCGGTTTCAGGTCTTCAAAAGCGGCGTTAATCGAGCTCAGCCACAGAATTCAGCGCGCTCTTACTTCAAAAGCTGTTGCTGAACACAGAGCTGAAGAGGGAATGCAAATAGAATTGTTTTAAAATTTGCATAGCTCTCTGAGACGTGTTTTTTAGAGCAGCTTGGAACGTAAAATAACTTTTCACTGTGATATAAAACCTCCTCTTACCTATCCTCTGAATTCATCTTGGTTGTCTGGCAGCTGTGAGGTGGCAAAACGGTAGGTGCAGGAACCTCATGGACGGCAGAAAGGAGAGGGCTGGTGCAGTGCCAGTAGCCTATTTTGCATCTTCCCAACAGCTTTTACCCAGAGCGTGACCAAAGTAGGGACTGCGATGAAAATTCAAGAGAAATGGAGGAGAGACATTGGTCTTAGATGTAGGATGCATGTTTAGTGCTGTGAACTCCGGACTCGTTCTGGAGGAATTCTTTTCTTCTTGATGTGCAAGTGGATAAAAAAGATACCTGCAGTAGCCAGTACAGAGAAGTAGGTAAATCCCAGCCCAGAGCAGTTTGAGCCAGGTGGTTCAGACACCCGCCCTTACTGCTGGCTCTAGTTTTATGTTATTTCTCAAGGAAATATTGAATAGCCCAGGGCATGTTTGTTTGTAAGATACCATCTTGTGTTGCATGACACAGAGGCAAGAGGATATCATCTGGAACATTCTCGTTTGCCATTGTGCAAGCTGAAATTAGGACCCTTTTCAGCTGTAGCAGCACAGGCCTGGAAGGGTCCTAGCTCAACACCTTGCACTGAGGCACCCATTCAAGTTCAAATGTCTTGCAAATGTCTTCTCAAAGCTGTATCCTTCCAGCTTTCCTCAAAGCTGCTATTTTAAGTTGTCTTTTTATCTCACTTCCTGTTCGCCACCTCTTCTTCTACCGCTATCGGAAAGGGCAATGTTCACAACCGGGGTTTTTCAGAATGTATTTTCCATAGGGGGAGCAATCCTGCAAATGCTCCATGTTGCCAAATCTAACCTCATTCGTGATGCTGTATAAAGTGCTCCTCTAGTTCTGTTTTTCTTGGGTGTGTTAATCGCACTGTCGGTCTTCTCTGAATTTAAAGATGTTTTAGGAGACTGGATTCAGGCAGTCGAAATCATGAATCATGACCAAAGTTGTAGTAAGTGTTGTGGTGATGTTGCCCGATTTCGGTAAATGCTGTAATTAGAGTAGTTCTAGTTTGCCTTCACTTTACCACAAAGACACGTGAGAGAAGGCTAGTGCAAAACCCACTTGCACTAGCTATATAAATCTAAATATAGCATCGCAGCCTAGTGCACAGCATGAAAATAGCATTACAAGTCTAAGATTTCCTCTCTTTAAATACAGAATCTGGTATGTGGACAGAAATTTCAGCTGTTTCCAACATGCCTTGGGCGGCATTAGGCGGCCAGTATATTTTGTGACAGTTCACAAAGTTCAACCTCTGGGTTTTTTTACTCAGGCAAAGTTGTATTGAAGAGTGGCTCTGAAGATCTCCCTTTAGATCGACAGGTGCTTTCTGTACGCCGTTAATCCTAGACAATTCTTCTAATCTAGATCTGACAGCTGATACTGTGAGAATCTCTCCTCTTTGCTCGTAACGTTTTTCCATAGATGTGAGTGAGCAGGTGCCAGACACATTTATATCTGTTTTTCTGCTCCGATGTGAGTGCTCATTAGAAAAAGTCAGAATCTGTGGGGTTTTTAGTACTTATTGACACAGAAAAGTAGCACAACTTCCATGGAGTATCTTTCAACACTTGTCGCCAAGTGATGGCACTTTTAAATGTAAGCAAGGCTAGGGTGAAAATGCAGGTCACATGTAAAGAACATAATAGAATCATCATAAGATGGTTTAGATTTGAAGGGACCNTTCTTTTGATGCAGCCCAGGATGTGATTGGTCTTCTGGGCTGCAAGTACACATCATCCGCTCGTGTCCAGCTTCTTGTCCACCAGCACCCCTAAGTCCTTTTCTGCATGGCTAGTCTCTGTCACCTCACCAAAACATCCCTATGAGTCTTCAGTCCTGTCCTTTGTTTGCTGCTATTCCAGAGGAGTCTTAAGGTACCTTTAAAAGTATTACATTTATTTAAAAATAAATATATGAACAACTCAAACTTCTTCCAATCTCCAATTTGTGATTGCTTTTTCTGCTTTATCAAAATATATTTAAGATAAGCCGTTTGGTTTCATGTTTCTTTTGTTGCTTTACGTGTGCATAGGATATATAAATTTGGAGCAAGAGGAAAGGCTCACAATGCTGAGGAATGTCCTTCTTTTGCAGCAAATTCTATTTGCCTTGGTCCCTTTTAAAGCAGTCTTCTGCTATACTTATTTTAAGGTAATATCTAGACTGGCCCATTGGCTTTTTGAGATTTGTTTAAAAAAAGTAGAACAAAAGCAATGATGTTTGTTAGAGGTTTGGTATGGTATGTTACGCTGAGCTGCAGCCTGGACATATTTCCCTGCAATTTAAAGTAATTTGGACCTTAGACTTCAGCATGGGACAAATTAAGGATAGCCTTAACTATGAGATTTGAAATTGCAATGCCTAAAATATTCAGCTTGTGTGGATCTGAATCATTTTGAAAACTTGATGGTTTTGTACTTGTTTTAATCAGCAGTCATTTTTATTAAGTAGGTGTGGATGGGCTGCCTTTCAAATTCCTAATTGGATTAGAAATATCAAAGAAAAATTTGACTTCTTTTATGGATTCAAGCAGCAAATGGGAAAGACGACATCGCAAATATGAGATGTCATGAAGTAATCTTTGTAGCCGTTGGTTCAAGCAGCTTAAGCGTTAATTTTCTCTGCTGGCAGCGCTGCGTACTAGGTTGCAGGAGAGACAAGCTTTTTTGATTGTGCTTGTGTGTTTTAGCCAAGCGCGATATGAAGGCAGCCTGCTGGAGCCCTGAGGCAGAGGATGGGCTGAGCTATTCTGTAGCTGCTTCTCAGAAAAAAAATAACCCCAAACCTTGGATATGACTCGCTGGAGAAATTGTCTTGTGACACATGACAATTTCTACAATTGCTACAGAGTCTGGATTTTTACAGCATGTTCGTTTCTCTCTGGTATCTGTCTCCAAGCATGCTCTCGTACAGCAGTAAATGCAAGGTAGCAAGTTGCTGGTGTACTTGATGGTACCTTTTTTGTGTAGTCAGAGCCTTTGAGTAAAACCTGAAGTGCCTGTAAAGCTGAAATTGAGTGAGGTGACAGGCATAAAGTTTACACTGAATCTTGTCTTTACTACCAGAACTCTGCATAAAATCCATCAAGGAGAAAAATCACATGAAGGGAAATATATTTAATTTAAGGGGCGGGATTCGAGATCCAGTTGCTTGCTGTTTCATAAAGCTATATCAGAACTATTGTTTGGCAGCACCTCATCTTTGCTGTTTAATAAGGGGTTACCCAGTACAAACGACAAACACAAAGGCAGCTTCCTCTTCA
>WEIS01050501.1:279-15385 GCA_013389965.1 Todus mexicanus | reverse complement strand
GCTTGGTGAGTTCAGAGGGAGGTTGGATTGTGTGATGAAGAGGTCTGATTTGAACATGCGGGTTTTCATACAGCCAATTCCAGTGTCAAGATAGACAATAGGTTGCATTTACAGAATGCGGGAAATCTATTCTTTAAGTCCATGGCTCTGAAAAGGGGATTGCAATTTTCAATGAATAACTGAAGCAAGTTAGTATTGATGGGAGAACTACTCTAGTTCCTAGATGCGTGAATTGAAGAAAAATTTGTACAGAGAGTGATGACATTTTGCATTCACTATTACCAGAACCGTTACCGAGCTTACATGCATGATCCAAACTTGAAAAATAACTTCAAAAAGTTGCTAAGGTGTTGGGCAAAAACTACAGGAATATTTCAGGATATGAATAATTCACAGTAAATGATGTAGGAAGTTCAATCTGTATAGCTAATTAAGGAGAAAGATGGTCTAAGAGGTAATTTCCTCATGTTCTGTAAGTACTTAAATGGGTAGAAGATTTCTGACTGCATAGGAAGTTTTTAGTGAAGCCACAGTGAGATCCAATAGCTGGGGCCAAAGACAGACCACAAACAATACACTGACTTTCAAAAGTGGGAATAATTAACTATTGAAATAATTTGCCATGGGGTATCAAATTCTCTCTGCTTACAAGAAATCTTTAATCGTGGCTAATATCTTTTTAAAAAAGCTATAGTTTAATTTTTATACAGTGCAGGACTTAATGGGTGAAGCATAAAATTTGAGAATAAATTACTCTAATGGTCTTTCTGGTCCTTGGATCTGTAATCTATGGGGTTTTTTCAGTCTCAGTGAGGAAAAGTTACGTATTAATGACAGATGGGATATTGGAGAAAGAATTATGGGTTCCGTCCCCTGTTTTTCCGCTGGCTTGTCTACATTGATCCATGTATCTCAGTAAGCTTCCCTGTACAACATATAAATTTTAAATAGTAATATGTTGGTATGCTTACCCACCTCCCCAAGGCAAAAGGTAGGATGGGTTCCCAACATCTCCTGCACTCTTTGAATGAAAGGCATGTTACAGATATTGGACCGGGTTTTCAAAGGCATCAAGCATTGAAAGCCAAAAAAGATGTAAGCTTTCAATGTCTCTGAAAATCAGGTACTGAAATTATTATAATCAAGTTTTCAAGGCATTAATACAAACACTGCTGAGGAGGAATAATAAATGGGAATTATGAGCTATATTTTGACAGTGCTCTTTTTAATTGTTGAGAAGGAGGCTTCTCTGCCTTCCTCCCTTGAAGCCTGCTAACAGGCAAATAAACAAAAAGCTTCAGTTCATCTGAAAGGATGTTCTATTTTAAAAAAATCCCTACTTAGCATATTAAGTAGGTGAGTAAAAAAAAAAAATTAGACTTTGTAACAGCAAAGCAAGAGCTATTAAATTAAATGCTCCTCAAGAAGAAAGCACTCCCCTAGATCAACACGGCAATAAGAGCTTGTCGATCCACATCCTGGTACATTTCTAAACACTTTTTGAAGTATAGAAGGCAGAACACTCAACACTTTGGCTTTGTCACTGCTGACAGCCTGTCGGTTTTAATGAAAATGCTCTCCATTTAGAAGATGACAGAAATTACATGCATTTCCCCTTTTATTTTTCTGTCATCTTTTCTGTCTTGCATTTTTACAGTAGAAGGAGGGGTTGGTTATTATAGCATTACATAAGTATGCAAAATGTATTAAGAAGAAGAGAGGAAAAGGAAAAGCTTTAGCCCTGCAATTATGCACAATGTGTGTTGGTTTGAAATGTATACTGTGGGATAACATCTGATGTTTGGCAATAACTATTTACTTCTAGTTATCTTTAAAGAGGGTGAGGCAAAAATCTCTAGATAATGCTTTAAGTGAAGGTTTTATTATTTGATTGCCTGAGTAATTTCCAGCAGGAAGATGATCTAAGCAGCATTAGATATCTCAAGGATGTTTATAACTTCTCTAGAAAATATAGCGAGATAACACTGAACAATTTCTTGGTTATGTACAGCTTTCACAAGCCTCTTTTATTAAGTGGCAGGCTTTTAATAAGTGTACTCTCATTGACCCATATATATAACTGCATCTGAGGAAATTCACTTCCATGACTGATGGAAGGCTTCACTTCCAAATATAAGGCAGTACCATAGGATGTGTAAATAGCCCAGAAATCTATACAGATTTTTTCAGCCTGGCAGTAGCCAGTCCACGTGTTTCTCCAGTTTTGATTCTAGAGCAAGCATTAGTGGCAATGATTCATACAAGGTAGAAATACTGAGGAAGCTTCCAGCAGTTTTAAAGGAAGCTCTGAATTTGATCTTCTAATTTAATTTCTGTGGCAGTTGCTTCATGTTTATTGTAAGAAGAGACAATTTTAATTATTAATGATGGGCCGTATAGATCATATCTCAAAATTTTACAGATAATCTGAAAATAGTGAGAGCGTTAGGAAAGCATAGAGAAAGGAATTAATTTTTAAACTTTGGACACATTTATATGACCTTAAACTTCTGCATCTAGTAGTTTCCAACTGTGTGACTCTTTGTAGAGTTATGTATATTTAGCAAAGCTGAAGTGTGATCCCAGAAATACAAAGCTACATGAAGCCATTTTACAAGGAGCACATTTCTGCCTCTCAGCTGTTTAGATTCCACTTGCTTGACACAAATGCACAGCATGCACAGATTTAGTGGAGAGACTAAAATTATCACAATCATCCCATTAGCACCTTTTTATATGTTCCTGGTCCTGTGATGTGATAGCAGCTGAGCACTGTCTCCACCAACATCTACCCTTCCATAGTTTGGTAACAGAGTTACATCCCAGCTTAAAAAGTCTGATCTATGTCTTGATCAGGCTGCAGAGGACGTGTCTGGATGGTATACTCAGTGCTGGTTCAGCAGCCTGGCAGCCCTGCCAACCAAGTGGCATTGCTGTGGGCAAGCACACGTCTAAACTGGCTGTGCTGTCTGAAGTACAGAGCTGGTTAATGCTCACGCAGCTGGAAACAGAAGCAAGAAGAGATGGCCTTTGCTGCAAAACCATCATTAACCCCAAGCAAAGTCCTTAAATGTGATTCCCATCTCCTGAAGCTGTCATTTTGTACTGTTCACAGACTAAGGGAAACAACTGTGCTCTAATTACCTGTAGTCCTTGTAGCATATTTCTTGGCAAAGGGAGTTTTGCTTTATGAATATTTCAATAGTGCAGAACCTGCAAGTGACACAGAAGTCAAGCCTCTGATTTTCACGCTAAAATTCTAAATATCCTTCTAGCCTAGAGTTAGGGGTAAACCTTGTTAAAGAATACAATTGTGGAGTAGCTATATGATGATGAGATAAGGTAGAAAGAGAGAAGTGTTTATGTCTGAGTACTTGGGGGCTGAGAGAGGCTAAGGAATAAATACTCAGCACAAGACCATTATATCTAGGAGTCACAGTGTGAGAATCATGAACATCAAAAAAAGATGAGTGTTCTCTGACCAACAGGAAGTAATTCTATTTGAATCATTATGAACTTGTCTCCATGTGAGGTGGTAGGATTCCCCTTTGTGTGGCTTTGGAGATGGGCTATATGACTGACATCAGTTGAAGAACAGTACAGTGATTGCTACGAGGGTTCCCTAGATGGTTGCCTGCACACTTGCAGGCGATGCTTTCTGGTTGCCAGTAGGTAGCTGTTAGCTGCCTGGTGTTTGTAGAAAACCTCTTTAGATTCTTGATCAAGCCAAACTTTTTTGTGACTAGCAAATAAATAACTTTTTATTAATTGAGAAGCCAGGTAAACCATATTTTATTGGTTTAATTTATTCTTATTAACTGCCTATATAATTTCCTCCAATTATTACAATGAAGTATAAGATATAAGATAGCTTTGTGTTGAAACACAAACCTTCTGTATGCAAGCAATTAAATTTTCAGAGGTATATGAAGTCATTATGTCCTCTGCATAAGAAGGAACCTCCCTAACCTGTGAACCTCTCTAGGCTGGAATATAGTGTTGCTCATGGCTGAGGAGAGTACTCAACATCTTCTGTGAGCAAGTAGCTCAACATCTTCTATGCCTCTGCTCTGGGGATTAATTTTGTTAATTTACTTCTCAGTAATGGCACATGTTAATTGAACAAACAAGGTACTTCAGAAGGATATGTTCAGTGTGGTTTATGTTTTAGTTGTGACCTAACTGCTTTGTGCCTTGACTTTCAGGAGAGCAGGGTCAGCCAAGGCAAGTCAGCAGTGTGATTATTTTCTAAGTCAGTATGCATACAAGGATGAGAGAGATGTTGCTTTATTTAATATTCTCTCCTCTAAGGGGCAGTCCTGTCCTGTGACATTAAACATTTTGGGTTTTGTTTTTTGGTTGGTTGATTGGTTGGTTTGGGTTTGTGGGGTTTTTTTGCCCGTTTCTTTTAGATTGTGGTTTAAAAGAGATTGCCTTCTATAATGATACCATTTTCTTTCTGTCTTTTCTCTGCTGGATTGCTCTCCCACTGACGCATTTGTGAGCAAGCACTCTGACTACACTTAATTATTAAAAAGTCATGGCTCAAACAGAGCTCTGAAAAAAGGGAAATATTTCTTCACTGTGTATTAATGAATATTAGTTCATAATAGGTTTCATATTTGTGTACTCTCTCCCTTAATTTGGGAGCCACGTATATTTTATAATAATAGGTACAGATATGTATGTTGTGAGAGCTACCAGCTACTAGAGAAAAAATGAAAGATATTAAGAAAGTGTAAAAATCCAGTGTAAAATTTTTAGAAAAGCATACATAGCTTAGATCGAAGTGTTTTTTGAATTGAAAGAGTGGCCAGTTGAGGCCCAAGTTTGCAATGTATTCTAACCACATTACTCCCATTTATTGTAATATGGAAAAAGCTTTAGAGTAAATATGGACCATGTAGATGTTACCTCTTTTGTGTCCATGCTTTTAGAACATACATTTACAACAGAACAGAAGCATTTGTGCAGGTGTCAAGTGACCAAAACTGCACAAGCATACCTATGTGCCATGGCATTTTCCGCATATTCTAAAGTTAATAATGAAAAATATGTATTTGAAAATAATTTCAGCGGTATTATTTTCAATTTGAATGAACACTGAGAGAAATGCTGGCCACAAACGTGTCAGTTTTGTTCAGGTTTAGGGGGCAGTTGCTTTGCTGGACTTAATTTCCATCCCGAAATAAACCTTTCTGTGTAGAACTAAAAAAAACAACCACAAAACAACACAAACAGCCAAACACACTTTGGATATTAAATAACACATCCCGTGCTGTTTATTTAAGCCCTTCTTTTAGACACAGAATCCTGCTTATATTGTTTTTCTCTAATCACAGACTGCAATATTATTAAAAAAAATAAAGTCCATGGCAGCCCAGATAATGTATTAACTCATCTTCTGACAGCAGCTTGGCCATGGAGGTACTGACTGCAGAGAGCTCAGCCCATCCTGTGGAGGCCTGGAGCGTAATAAACCACAGGAAACATGGACAGGGTCGGGTGGGACTGTTCCTGACACTCACGCTGTTTAGCTTGCAGCCAGCACTGCTGTATACAACTTCAGTGGGGTCAGTGGTATAGGCAACATCAGCAAGGCTGGTTTTGCTGTCCTTATTGTTCCATCACACCTGAAACAGGCTGTGTAACAGGGCTGTGCAGTGCATGGCTTATGGTCAGAATCCTTTAGCAAATATGTCCCATGCTTGTGGGGCAAAAAATTTCTGCTTTTGTGAGTTTCTCTTGCTTTCACTGATCCCTTCAGTTTTATTTTTTGTGATCTCTTTTTTCCTCAGTTTTCTGGCATATCTGGACAACAAATGCCATTTTGGCTAATAATACTCTATTCTTATGCATGCCATTCCAGACTGTCTTTCTAACACATGCAGATCTGCTGGTGAATTGCTATATTATCACTCTACAATATTGAATTAAACTGGATTAAATTCTATGTTGGTTCTTTACCTTGTATTTTATTTCACACGCCTCTTGCATATTCTTTGTTGATTGTGATATAGACCATGGCACATTTATTTCCCTCGTTCCTCACATTTTCTTTGCAGATCCCTATCTGTTTTATAAGAAGTGCACATGAATTAATACCTTTATATGCATTTGCAGTGAGTACTTAGTAAGATTATAATTGACAGCTTCTACACTCTCACAAGAAGACCTTCAGAACCCTCCAGCTTGTGTTGTCCATCCCCCAGTATGAACGTGCAGAACATGGTAAAAACCCGCAGATGTTTTCAACACTGTAACATCTTGTGTCTTTCAGGACCTAGATTTCTCATCACATCCACGGGAGCCTTGTATATTTTAGACGTACAGAATGAAGATGGACTGTACAACTACCGATGTATCACAAGGCACAAATACACTGGAGAAACACGACAAAGCAACAGTGCAAGACTTTTTGTATCAGGTGATCCTTTGTATATCATGTTAAATTAATTATTGCATCTGCCTCTCTCTAGTGTCCCAAACTGGCAAGTCAGGTTCTTGTGCTCAGGTGCACTAACAACCAAGTCATGTATTAAATGGAAGGTAGAAGTGCTCAGCTGTGAGCTGCTGCTGCAAAATAAAATGTCCTGTTCTAAAATCCTTTATTTCTGTTTTTTACCTCCTATTAGATATTTCCAGAGAGCCTGTAGGGTGCACTGGCATTTAGTACAGTGATTTTAAATAGGTTTATAAAAGCACTGTGGATGGGATTCAGTGTATGTATCTATTCAATTCACTTCCCTTTGTAACCAAAGAAGCAGAAAACTTTTAGGGGTAGTGTGTCTGGTCTACTTCAGCTGTCCACTTTGGGATGAGATTAATTGCCCCATAGAGCCTATTTCTCTCTGTTAACCATAGCAGGAACTCAGGACTTTTAGCTTAGTTCTAGATATTTCCGCTGCAGGACTCTCATGTTAGCTGAGGTGCACTTCAGCCTTCCTTTTCATTCATCGCACTCCTTTCCTGGGGAAAACAGTGTGCTCCCCTGCTTCCAGGCTGGATCTCCAGACAGAAGTGGGACATGAACCGTCCCAGGCCACCCAGGGTGCTGCCGGGAGACAGAGGGGTTAGCTGGTGGCTGTTCTTGGGCAGAGCTGGGAATCCCAGGAAAAATGTCCTTGTGAAGCAGATAGGAAAATGAGAAAGTAGATGGGGTATTTTAACTTGCCCTTGTAAATCATCTCCTGATTGTTGTGAGTGTGATGGACTGTTGGGTTACCCACACATATCCCAAACACTTAGGGCTGTCAGTACAGTGCTGCTCAAATCCCACCTTCTCCCTGTTTTGCCTTAATGAGAGGAGGTGCCCGTTGTGCGTGAGGTAAGAGGAGGAGCAGCCCCCAGGTCTGGATTTGAAACTTGGTCTCAAATGCCTGTATAAAGGATTAGCTCTTCTCCATCTCCCCTTCTTCTTCCTTATTTGCAGGGTGCCCTGTATTTGCTCTTGAACAAATCTCCAGTTGTATTCTCACACTCACAGTTAGTTAAGACTGTATTCCAGACTCACTCTTCATTCTCCCAGTATCCTTGCCTTACAGCATACATGTCCATCATCCTACAGAAAGCCTCACAGAGCTTTTTCTCCTTTCCACTAAGTTGCTCTAAATATCTTAACCCTAAAGGTCAGTTATGGCATGATGACCTTCACAACCTAACAGCCAGTGGAGTCACTCTCTTTTTGACCTTGTCCTCTTGTCTTTTGTTCTTTTTGTCAGAAAAAAAATCTAGTGATCAGGTCTCAGATCTCTACCCTCTGTTTGAGAATCCTAAGGGAAACAGAGATGGGCATGAGGTTTTACAGTAGTAATATGCTTCCTGCCCTCTTCCAAAATAATCATTGCTGAAGGATTCTGGAGCCCTCTGAACTCTGAAGTCAGTACTTAAACATACTATGAATTTTTTTTAAAAAGTGTGATTGTTCAGGTTAGAATTACTTACCAGGCAGATCCAGGACTTTCTTCCTTTGATATGTGTCCCCTGTGGGTGAAACTCTTGCCTCTGCTTTTCCCAGCCAGATGAAGAAGTAGTTTTCCTGCACAATACTCTGCCTGCTTTGGTCTTATAAGGATAGGCAGGGTCCTATCCTTCTAGCTGGCTCCATAATATGGTCTGCTTCCGTATGAAATCATGCTAAGGCTGAGCCAGCAGTAACATAAATAAAATCAGGCTTGTATCTTGGTTACCACAGGAAAATTTCTAGCTATTTCACTGAAGTAAAGGGGGAAAAAGAAAGCTCTGTCTTATTGGTAAATCAGGACAAGCACCCCGAAAGATGTGCTCTATCTGGAGTTCCCTCTTCTAATCTCCTGCACAGATCAAATTTTAAAAAGTAAAATAAATCTTACCTGTGAGTAATAGGTGGCTTTTTTTCTTCAGTGGGGTTAATTATTCTCTAATAGAACTATAGTGGGCTCTGATTTCCAGTCCTGTTAATCTACTTAACACGAACAGCAATTATGAGCAGAGTTTGTCTCTTAATATTTGTCTAAAAGGTTTTCTTTTTTCTTTACTGAAATTTATATTTCAAAATACTGAGTCCTTTAAGAACCGAGATCAAAGAATTCATGAACATACTTGTGAAAGGTCTGCTTGCATAAGACCTATAATTTTACTTGCCTTTTACTTCCATAAATATTCTTTCCTTATTTGGAGATGAAATAATTTGTGGTGGATATTGACCATAGTCTCTTGGCCATATTTGCAATATGAGCTAAGTTTTGTTATTGTTTGAAAGAGCAAGGAAGGTAATGTGCATATAAAAGCAAATACACATGTGAATTATTAGAATACCTATGACCAAAGCAAAGTTCCACATTTCTTTTGGAGTAAGAACATCTCCTTGAAATCATGTGGTCTTTCTAAATAAAATTAAAATCAAGGCCATTAACATGCTACAGATTTTTCCTCTAAAGCTCACTACAGTGTGCTTTTCCAAAATTAATTTTGTGCAGCCATGAATCCCAGCTCCCAAAATCTTTACCATTTTTTAACTCCCACCTTCCAAAAAATCCGTATGATTTTGAAAGCATAATGAGTTTCTTGTTCTGTCCTTCAAAGAAGATTCAAAGTAGAATATTTTAGAACAGTATTTTGCCTCAGTTTTTCCACCATTGTCCTTGTTAGAAGTCATTTGCAGCTGACTTTTAAAGCACAGTAAAATAATCATTCAGAAGAGTCCATACCACATATTGGAATTAAATTATGTTATTTCACTATTTGCCTCATTGCAGGTTATTGCAAATGAACCCTGGGACTTCTTTCGTCCTTTTTTCCTTTTCCTTTTTTCTTTCTTTTTCTTTTTTCTTTTTTTTTTTTCCTTAACTGGAATGTATGAAATGTGTGAGCTCTAAATAGGAGTCTGTTTCAGGGATATCTCAAAGGCATGGTTTTGCCATTCATTTAAATATGTAAGTACAAAGTGTAAAAAAGCATATCACTGGTATTGTATTTTGTGTATCCCTGAATACATTTTAAATACCTCCTCTGTGTGAACCATCTCAAGATTTCTCAAGCACATAGGCAAATCCCAGTTTACCTATTCTATTGATGGGACTCCAAGCTGGGCTTCTCCTACCAAGGCTCAGTTTGAGAATGGAAAAAGTGAAGCAAAGTGAACCTGGGATAGAGGACCTGGGACTAGTGTACTGTTCTTGAAGGGTGAGAAATGGTGACTGCAGAAGGGGGCTGTCTTCCATGGCATCTAATACCATAGGCCACAGCTTCAGGGGGTAAGCCTGCCTGACTTCCCAGTTTTATGCCTAGACATGGGAGCAGGAGGGCAGTGGCTTGCTGGCTGTCACCATCAGCTTGTTATCTGAGGTGGCTTCACACTTTGCCTGGCCCCAGCATTGAAGCATATGCAGTTCTTGACAGCAAACTAGGAGGCTATTGGACTGTGATATTTACTAACCACTTTTCCTTACCATTATTTCAGTTCCTTCCTTGGTAGCCCCCATCCTGCCCATGCAATACTTTGTATTTTTGTACTTAAGGGTTTGCAAATGGGACCACATATATCCTTCACAAAGTCTTTGGAAATTGGAGAAGATACAAAAGTTCTGTGAGTTTTGAGTAGGAATGCACAGATGATGAAGTCAGTTCTGCTTCCTTGTTATTTAGTTATTACTTTCAGTTGAAGAAATTGATTTCATGTAGATGTAACCTTCCTAAGAGCCGGAGATGTAATTTCTTGGACGTTTATGTTTTCACTGAGTTAATTCCTCGGGCTGCACAAGAGAATCTGTGCACTGAAAACATAGATGCCTGATGATCCAAAAGGTGAGAAAGAAGCCAGCTAATCAATTAGTCAAATTGACATTGGCTGTCCCAGTAGCAACCTGGCAGATTGTGCTTCCAATAAGCCAGATATAAACAGCATGACAAGCTCAAAAATATAACCCATCTTGATGCCAAATATGGACCTTGAGGCCACTGATGAATGCAAAATCGTTTGTTTAACTACTGGTTGACACATTTCTAATGAGACAGGCAGTAAGTTGCTGTAAACAATGTGCTTTTGCCTTCAGTGGCTCAACCTCCTGCTGCCGTCTAGAGAACCATCCTTCATGGCTTTTATTGAACTTGGCATTTAGGGTTTTATCTAGATATTTACATAAAATTTACTTAGTACATTTGTTTACCATCACAATTGTAGTTTCTGGATTGATAGTCTAACTTGCATAGTGCCTCTAGTTACTTGCTCTCAAGTGTACCCTCCAATGTGTGACATGCAGTTGATATTTCTAAGCTAATTTTAAACTACCTAGCTCAGGTACTGATTACGCTACTGCTTGAGTAGCTTGTAGCTCCTAATAGGAACCTGCTGCAGCTGCTCTGTGAGCAAGACCTAGAGCTAGTTAAGTCAAAGACCAATTGGCTGCAATCACACCTGCACCCAGGCAACTATGATGTAGATATACCCCCCAAAAGATCCATGTGTGAGATAGGAGTAAAAGGAGATGATCAGTATGTGGAGTTTGTGAGACAGAAGTCTGAGCAAAGTTGGTGCATGTGATGAGAAAATACTTAGATAAACATTTGTTGATTTATCAGTATTTTTGTTGCAGTAGTTCCAGGATGGGCTTCCATCATGCTGAATGCTGCGCGAAACTGTGAATCATGTCAACCTCTTCCTCCAAAAGCTTTCAAACTCAAAAAGCTGAAATCACAGAGTACTATTTCTGGTAGGGTACATGCAGCTCTGGGAAGGCACTCTGACAGACTTCTGTGAGATAAATATGTGCCAGGTGCTACACAAGTGTCTTGGTCTCGGAGCTGCTTTTCTCAGTAAGTTGAGCACAGAAAGTTGGAGTATTAAGGTGTAAGTTGGTCTTGTCATGTTAAGTTCTTTTTACAGAGAAGAAAAGGCTTGTCTGTCAGTTAGTCTGCACACAAAAATTCCTGTGTCTTTGCCCATTTCTCTCCTGACAAGGGAAAAAAATCACTCCTTTAATTCAAAGACTTCAGACTATCAAGAAGCCTGGAGAAAGTGTTGACTTCATTCTAGTCAAGTAGTACAGGGATAACAGTAATAATTTTTAAGACAACATATTTCTGGCTCTCCATTCCTCTGATAGGGGATGTGAAGATTGACCAGAGTAATGGTTGCCACCTGGAAGAAATCCAGTGAGAGGATTTCCGAGTAGTTATGAGATGCTTCAGTAGTACACGCTGCTGGATCCCAGCCATCACTACTGAGATATTACAGACTGATGGCTGGGTCACAGCAGCAAACCGTAGTACACAAAATACTGTGCTGGTAAATCAAAAAATGCAAGAGAAAAATTATTAGGGTACTACTTAGTGAAGGAAAGAATTTTAATGCTCCCATTGAAAACTGCTGTTTGTTCTTTCAGATCCAACAAATTCAGCTCCATCTATTCTAGATGGGTTTGACCACCGTAAAGCCATGGCAGGACAGCAAGTGGAGCTGCCTTGCAAAGCATCAGGGCACCCTGCACCAAAGTATCGTTGGCTGAAGGACAACATTCCCTGGGAGCCTGACAGCAGGTTTCGGCAGACAGTTACAGGTCTGCTGATAGAGAACACACGTTCCTCAGACTCAGGCAACTATGTCTGCGAGGTGTGGAACAACTATGGAACTGCTGAGATGATAGGACGACTGTATGTAAAACGTAAGTCCTGAACTGAGTGAAGATCTCAGGCCACTTCTTGCCTGGCTGTTTGCATCAGGGAAGATGTTGCTGCATTGTGCTGTACCTTCTGTTTTGTTACTTTATCTTAGCAATGCTTGAACTTAGAGTTGTGGAACCAGAGAAACTAGTTTCTGTGGAGATGAGTTAGTTGGACAACTGAGTGATCAGAAGTGCAAATAGATGCAATTTCTAATGTAACTATATAATTTATCACATGGAGGATATGTAATTTGGAAGCTCGAATTGGATGCTTAAAAAGAAATTGCAAATGTACTCATGAATAAAGCTGCCAAACTCTCATTGCCATGACTCATGCTGTTCAGTAATATTGAATACTCATACCTCCCCTCATTTGAGTATTCATGTGTGACTATTCTGAATGTTTCACAAATTCTACAAAGGTAATTATTACTCAGAAGCACTGCACTGGATAAGTGTTATGCTTCTATTGTTGAAATAAAATAAAAATTAGAAATATTTCTTGGAATAGAAATAATGTATTGCGAACTATCATTTCCACCTTTACAGCATCACTAGCAAATTAAAAAGGAAGAAATTTGTGAACAATTCAGGCCATAATACTGTCTTCACAAATAATCACATATAGTGTATTTCGGCAAAATAAAATCAAGATCAAATATCAGTAATTCATGAATTATAATGGAAGAGATTTGCTTCTAAATGTATTCCTAAAAATCAGCTGACTTCAGTCTGCCTTGTACAATACAAAGTCAAAACTTTGATATATTTTACTTACTGACTTGGTGATCAAGCAGCCAGCAGATACCTTCTGGATCAGGCTAGCAGGAAGCAACAAGTTGTACCCTCATCAACAGTAGAGGATGTAGTTCCCTTTCTTGTATTATCATGGCTCTGAGATGGTGGCAGTGCATTTGATCCGGTCTATTTTGTTTAATGGGTCTTTAACAGTTCTGAGCCTTTGTGGTCTTTTGGATAGGAAGCAGAGATATTCAGTGACTTCTAACATGTACATGAGCACAAATTAACTGTTGATTTGGACTATCGTAGAGGAGAGATCTGTTACATATGTGTCTGTGATCCAGAATGACTGAGGCCACTGACCTCTGTGGTTTTACCAGGCCTCTATTACCAAGGGGCAACTAAAGATTTATTCCAACTTGTATGTTGTAAAATGTTCAGCAGAGTAAATGAGTTAGCTGAGGAAATATTCATGTATAAGCATGTGCATACATGTGTGTGTATGCATGTATGCAAGCTGGTAAAAAAATTAATAGGATGGTATCTATTTAGATGGTATCTAGTTAGTATCAAAGATGATATCAATGGTGAGTCCCTTATCTTTATAAGGAAGTCGAATCAGTATATACAAAGCATGAGACCTGCATTCAGTACTGCTGATAACTGTTAGGTGGCAGGATAAAAATTGTTTTCTTTGGATTTATGTTTTGAACTTCTGTTCAACACTATTCATCCTCCTTTTTTACATGACAAAACTTGCATTATCTATGCCCTACTGTTTCTTAAGGTTGAGTTGAAAATACTGTGGTCTTCCCATGTTGAAACAGAAAATCTAGTGAGCCCACATGCAAAAACACTTCCATGTGGACAGATCTGATGGATATGTAAAGGCACACCTATATTAACATTTTAGTGCGGATCTTCCATCCTTAAAAGTTAAGCTGCTGGTCAGTGGCATGTACTGTACTTGTTAACATCAGAGAGTGGTTTAGGAACACATAAAATGAGTTCCTTTTGAAGTAAAATTAAAACAGAAGATGGGCTTCAGGAATGAACCTTATGCACCAGTTCAAAGGTTCACGCTGTACTACTGTAAAATATTGTCCTATCCTTCAAAAACATGTACAGGCTCTCAGCACCAACAGTGTTACTCAGTAGATCTGCTCCTACTGTTCATTTAGGCATGGATTTATAACATGTGTTGAATAGGTTATCCCTATAGCTTTATGTTTTGTATATGGATGTTGGTGGCAAAAATACTTGTTTAAGCAAACACAGTCATCTGTTGTATGATTTGTAATTATTTTATTATTTTTTTCAGAAGGGTATGGCTGCGATTTTTGTTGCTCTCCTTAATTGAGAGTTATTTTGTTACTTGCACAGAGATACACATGTATACTTAATGTTTTCTATTTCCCTTTCTCCCTCCCATATTTTGATTTAAATCTTCAGAACCACTAAAAGCCACGATCAGCCCACGGAAAGTAAAAAGCAGTGTTGGTAGCCAAGTGTCCTTGTCCTGCAGTGTGACAGGAACTGAGGACCAGGAGCTCTCCTGGTATCGTAATGGTGAAATCATCAACCCTGGTAACAATGTGCGGATCACTGGTGTCAATCGAGAGAACCTTATTATGGATGGCATGGCCAAGAGTGATGGTGGAGCTTACCAGTGTTTCGTGCGCAAAGACAAGATGTCTGCTCAAGACTATGTTCAGGTGGTCCTGGAAGGTCAGTCACTATCTGTTTAGCAATTCTGGTCTCCATAAGAATATACATGCAGTCTTTGGTGCCATTGTTGTATAGTGATGGACAGTGGACCCTAAACTAAGCCCCACTGACAGTTCTCTTTTGTGCCCCACTCCGAGCAAAAATTAATAGTATTAAAAAAATTGATTTAAAACCAAAAATTTGTCTCAAGCAATCTTTCCAGGCATTTTTTAATTTATTTTTTGGTGAGCATGGATGGTGGTGTGGCTCAATTTTGCATTAGCTTTTCAGCAGGACACAAAAAAAGAGGTCTCTGTTAAACTCCAAACATCATCTGGGTATGGATTTTCTGGTTGGCATATTTGCTGGTCTTGGAGATCATCTTAACTAACTGACACAATGTTCTACCTGATAATCAAGTGAGGAAAGTTATCAGTTTGTGCAGTCAGTTCACTAATGAGGCTGTAGTGCAGTTGTGGCATGGACGCTATTTTTAGATTCTGTACTGAAAAAGAAGA
>WEIS01050495.1:0-15433 GCA_013389965.1 Todus mexicanus | reverse complement strand
TGTCCTGTCACCTGTTCCTTGGGTGCAGAACCTGACCAGTCTCATCTCCTGTTTTGTTAGAATTGAAAATGGATCTGTGATTCTTATCACAATGACTTCAGGATTTAACTAGAGGGCTAACTTGTACTTTTTATTAAGGTAACACGACATGAGGATATCTTCCTCCTGGGCAGAAATCTTGGATAGGTTTTGATCCAGATTTTATTTTCTTTTGCACAACCGCTCGATTTTAGGTTTAAAATGCCACAAATTAATTGTATGTCTCCAATAAAACGGTTTCTCAGCTCCCCTATGAATTTTTAGCTGTGCATACTATGGAATGAAACAGACTGTTCCATATTCGTGCTGCTAGGAGGTTTGTTCAACTGCCTCATGTTTTGTATGTCAGGGTCACCTCAATTCTGTTGATTTTTCCAGTTGTATTTAGCCCGTTCAGGTGGCATTGCAGTTTCACAATACCCATCAAATGTCCTTTGCTATTCATAGTCTCACCTAAATGCGGAATGGTTAGAAGCTGATAGGAAACTAACAAAAAAAAAAAACACCCCAGAAAACTCATTTTTCATGGATTTCATGTCTGAATTATGCAGAAATAAATGCTTCAGGAAAATACGGAGCTCTTAGGGCTTGCCAGTCTTGGAGGTTTGCTTCTCATTGATCTTTCTTGTTGTAGTAATAGAAAATAACCCAAACACCAGGATTCTTAGCTGAGGTAGCTGAGTGTGGAAGCAGGTAAGTGGCTCTCCAGTGATTTATCCTCGGTGAGGACATTTTCACTCTTCTAGTCCCTAGAAAGGAGACCAGGTTTGGATTCATTATTGACTTCATTTTGCTCTGCCATTTTGGCACCAGTTGGCAAGTATTCTACGTTGGTGATCAGCGCTGTTGGGTCGTGGCAATTAATTATAAATAAATAAATTAAAAGCTGGAGGATTTGAAAGAGGGAAAAAAAACAACCAACGCTGCTTGGTAGATGTTAGAGAGAAGAAGCGATTTCTTAACACCTTTTCTTCAAGGAGTTGAGATGAATAACGTCTTTGAACAAATATTTCAAGCACGCAGGGATTGTATTAAAAAGTAAAAAGATGAAATCCTGTGTAAATTGTTTAGAACATTCCCAGTGAAGACATGTTGATTAATAAACATAAAAGAGGGAAGATGCATATTAATTTGTTTACGTAGAAGAGGCCTCTGGCTCATTAAAACTCTTCTGAGCATTTAACTAGTGAAGCAGTGGATAAAAACAGACATTGTCTTTAATCTTGTCGAGGGCTCCGATATGAAAAAAACCCCCGATTACTGCTAAATATATTTAATAGCTCTATTAATGAGGGTGTTTTGAAAATGGGGGCAGTGGGGGGTGTCTCAATTCAGTGGTTTTGCTATAACGAGGTGGAAGTTGGGGTTCACTTTTCTATCTCAAGTACTGGGAGCAGTAGGACTGAAGAAAATTGGACTTCATCAGCCACAACCTTGGGTTCTTGTCTATAGGTAGCCAGGAGTTGTTGGATATGACTTTTATGGATGGGATTTATGGCTGATCATCACTTGGAGGGGGGATCTCTAGGAAAACACGGCAGCAGGAGGACGTTGGTTCATGTTCCTCGCGTCTGTTTCGTGCGATTCTTTGCTAAACCACTGCTAGAAACTGAGCTATTTGCACTGCTCATTGTAGGTGTGGTAAAAAAATACCAAAATAAATTAAAAAATAGGACGCTATTAACAACTAATGTTTACGGGAAAAGAACCCCGCAAGACTATTTCAAAGGAATTGAAGTATTAGCTTAATGTCCTGGGCAAATAGAGATTGAGTAATTACCTTCAGTCTAACTCCAAAACGAATGAATAAGAAAGAGCTGATGAAGCACCTCACACTTCTCCTTTGTATAAACAGTCCGGGCAGAAAAACACCGTGCGTTGGCAAGTTTTCCCTCAAATTACCTTTTGTTTTTAGGCACTTGTTGTCTGAAGGTTTGGGTTTTTTTGCTCTGGAAGTGTTGACACAAATTAATTTGCAAAACAAATAAACTTGGATGTATTTGGGGTTTTTGCAAGCAACGGAGAGATAAAGATTAAGCCTCGTTTAAACTGGGTCGCGCACTTTTGAGTTTGAGCATGAAATATTTCTGGTGTTTCGTTTGCTCTTCGTTTTTCATCAAAGACTCTTCTTACTGTTGTTTTTTTTTCCCCTGATTTTTTAGATCTACGCTTATTGTCATTTGCACCACGAAAGCTAAAGCAATGAGTCTCTGTTTCTGCTCAGACGTCGTATTTATAGAACTATACAACTCGTCATTACTCACGTTACTCACTGTTACAATACGAGTAAATAACCACACTGGAATTATGTTGGTGATTTTGCAGATCCAATGCGTGGGCCACGGAAGCTGGAGGTGGTGGAGATCAAATCTCGACAAATCACCATTTGCTGGGAACCGTTTGGCTACAACGTCACCCGTTGCCATCGATACAACCTCACGGTCCATTACCGCTACCAGGCTGGAGGCCAAGAGCAAGTGCGAGAAGAAGTAAGCTGGGATACAGAAAGCTCGCACCCCCAGCACACAATTACTAATCTATCACCATACACAAATGTCAGCATCAAATTAGTACTAATGAATCCCGAAGGACGCAAAGAAAGCCAAGAACTTGTAGTGCAGACTGATGAAGATGGTGAGTTCGGGGTTTTCGTTGTACTACTTGATAGCCAATACAATTTGTAAGTGCATGTTCTGCTCTCACTAAAAACTGTATCAGATTTTCCACCCGCTTCACCAGTTTTAAGGCAGTGAAGGCTCTGTTAAAACTACTATAATATTTATTATATATATTAACCTCTCATGTAACCTATAACATCACACGTCACTTAATCACTTCTTTATTAGACTCATACCTTGTGCTTGAGCCGTGTTCTGCCTCTTCAAAGTTCCAGTATGAGTTTGAAGGAATTGCAGGTGATCATCCACAGGATCCTTCCCTAAGTTCTTCTGTTGATCTCGACATTGGATACTGGTTCTTGATTTGAGGTTTCACTTTCTCTAACGTTGACTTTCCAACCACCAAATGCTGTTAGTTGCTTATTCAGACAATATATTCCATATAGAGACGTCGAAATGTATAGATATTCCCTTCCTTTTAGTAATTTTTAGCTCGTGTAGGGGTTTTGAGAGCTCATTTTTTTATTATTTGGAGCAATAATCTGATTTATGAATGTCTTGATTTGAAGTCCGGGCAGCCCAACTGGCTGCCATGTCTCTGGACAACCCCTTAGTGCCCTCTACAAGTGTACCCTGGGTTTTCTTGACCTTCCTTTTAGCCATTTTAAAAAGAAACCTTCTCAGGTGACTGGCATTGCTTTATACAACAGATCTGTCCTCCTCCTGTTTACCTCACCTGCCATTTGCACAGGCTTTGTATTTTCTTCCAGATCAATGATAGATTCACTGCAAACGTGTTGGAAAAGAGCTCTAGGAAAAAAAAAAAACCTTTCGGCAATGCCGAGTTCCTCTCGTAGCAAATACTCGAGGCCTGTCATTTACACCTATTAAATCATTTAATATATGCTGCGTTGCTTTTGTGTAGTGCTGGTTTCTAATCAAAATATACCAGGGAATAAATTAAACAATTTAGCAACGTATATTTGCTGCTGCAACGGATTTGACAAAGCATAGCTAACAGAAAACTGGTTAACTAGAATTAATTTTGCTCTCATCCTCTAATTGTGCTTCGGTTCAATTGCAGGATGACAAAGCTGAAGACCTTGTTGTTATCTGGGCCGTTGGTGCATTTGCGCTAAAATTTTGCATAATATTTTCTTAGTCCTGGCCCTCTGGAGCTTCATACTATTCCAAGACCTATTAAAAATCAGCATCAGTGGTGGAGAGAATACCTTGGACCGGAATTTGTATAAACCACACGCTCTCCATAACACACCAGAGCACGCTCACCCAAATTATCGTCGTAATTTTTCGAATCACACAATCGTGTAGGTTGCAGGGGACCTTCAGAGTTCCTTTAGTCCAACTTTTTGCTCAGAGCAGATTGCGTGAGAGCGGATTGCTCAAGGTCTCATACCGTTGACTTCCAAGGATCTCCGAAGGTGGATATCCCACAACCTCTCTAGGTAACC
This sequence comes from Todus mexicanus, assembly GCA_013389965.1. Lineage (NCBI taxonomy): Eukaryota > Metazoa > Chordata > Aves > Coraciiformes > Todidae > Todus > Todus mexicanus. Next base: position 11,304 of record WEIS01050495.1, on the reverse strand, counting down.
TCTGCCAGTGTTTGACCCCCCTCGTGGAGTAACTGCTCAAACTTTATGGCCATCAGATCGTTTTAGAGGGTTGCCACAGTGCTTTGCTATTCTTCCAGCTTATATTGTATTTAATTCTTCTCCCTTTACACATACATGGTTATCCCCGTGATTCCAAAGGAGTTTTGCCACCTCTCTCCTACCTGGAAGCGAAGTTTTGTGCCCAGATTAAGGTTGCCCTGAAAGCAACTTAACTGGTCCACGCAGGACTGGTAAACCAGTGCACAAACCATCACCTGTGTCCTTGGAGCTTCCCCTTGGTAGATCCAAGGACTCTGTGGAGAACCGCGGAGAAGTGACTATGAAGTCTCAAACCACGTAAACCAACAGCACGGAGCAGTAGGAGAAGGACTGCTCTAGCAAAAGGAAGGAGGCACCAGATGCCTCGCTTGCAGACCTTCCTATTCTTTAACCATTCGAGTAAATCTCAGTCGAGGCTCTCAGAGTGATTTCAACCACTGCAGCGAGTAGTCCCCATATTCTTTCTCTAGCACGTGGAAAATCTTGAGCGTATCCTACTAGTTTCTCACATATAGTTTGTGGAAAAGCACTAATCCACCAGCACCTGTTCCTCACGACAGCCCCGTGTCCAGCCTTCAGGATTTTCTTTTCACATTTCATTGCAAGTGTTGTTGCACAAATGAAGTCCCAGATCCGTGTCCATGTGCTGTTTGCTCATCTTCTCTGAAAACTTCAGGGATAAGGGACAGGAACAGACGGGAAACACAAGTAGGTACCTGAAAGCAGTGGATGTATCTTTCATCAGAACCTTCTGAGATCCCTGACTCTTCAGAGGGTCATTCCCTTAAATTAAGGGGCTTTAAGAAAAATGAGGAATGTCAGATTTTCAGTTTGGCTGCTTCAGAATTTCGTTAGGAAGGAAATGACCTACGAAGGGTCCTCAGGCCTAATATCAGTTAGCCTCGCTGCTCTACACAAGGCATGGCTCATCATTCCAGGCTTTGCTGTTCTACACAAGGCATGGCTCATCATTCCAGGCTTTGCTGTTCTACTTCAACCTCTTGAAACTCTACCTTGTTACTTCGACGCTTGTCCATTTTCATATATAAATGTATAACACGTTCTTTGCTATGGGGCAGTAGCGCTGTGGATAAGTAGGTGTCACCAGTAGATTTTTATTTACGAGAATTTATATTTCAGGTGTCACCTAATTCCTTGTAAAATCCGATTTATCCATTTTGTTCATTGATTGTTTTACAGGAAAAGTGTGGCGGGCACGAGTTCCTTCTTACTCACAGATGTCTCCTTAATGGAAATAAGTAAATAAATCAGTCATTCTCCTCCTGTGCCACCCTGGCCTTTGCTTCAGCCTTGGGGAAATAAAAACAGGCCGCTTTTTATGCCTCAACAGGGCCAAATACAGTGTCTCCTTGCGAAATTTTTTGTCAAAACAGCTTTTTTTTTTCCCTCCTCTTTTTATCCCTTAGTCCCGAGTGCTGTGCCGCTTGAGTCCATTCAAGGGAGCACCTTTGAAGAGAAGATCTTTCTTCAGTGGAGAGAGCCAGCGCAAACATATGGTGTGATTACTTTGTACGAGGTACCACGCTTTCATTTTTATGGATGCTTTTGATTTGCAGAAGTGCGCAATTAGCAAGAAAATTTAGTTATTTTTGCTTCTCAGTTTATGCGAAATGAACTTTTTTTTTGGTTTTTTTTTAAGATAGCAGCACTTGGAAAGTAGTAAAATCAAATATGTAGGAGTGAATTATGCAGGATCTAAAACGTCCCTGGGTTATCAGCTTTAGGGGAATTGCTATTTTTTTTACAACCACGTGATACAGCATTCTGTCTGGTAACGTGGATCTAATATTTGAAAGATTGAAAGACAGATCTTAGTGGATTTTTTTGAAAGAAATAAGAGCTGTAACAGTGGTGACAGTCAACATCTCATTGAGGTAAAGACTCATTGCAAGAAGCCCATTGTAATAGAAACAAGCGGGAATAATTGAAATGAAAAAATCGAGCATTTTTTTAAAATGCAAATTCAACAAAATTGTATGTTGTTAGACGTCGAAAAATCGCTGCTTTTCCTCCCGTGGAACCTCTGCCTTGAATACCTTTCAGAAAAATTGACAAAAGACTGCACAGATTAAGCTGTCAGACAGTAATCGCTGTTAAGCTTCTTACCTGACCTTACCACAGGATTGCTATTGAAATGCTTTGTTTAAAAAGAAAAAAAGGGGGGAAAAAACCCAACCCCACAACACACCTAAATGAGATACGGTGTGAAAGAGAAGTTAAATTGAATCGTAACCTATTGATGCTGTTTTGAAAACTGTTTTATTGTAAGAGGATAAAATGTTGTGAAAAAGCACCGGGTTGGTTGGGGGTTTTTTTTCATACATAAAGCTGACTCCTTTCTCGCTCGTTCAACAGTTGCCTGTCTTCAGAGATCGGAGTGTTTTGGTTAAAATGCTAATGTTTTTATTGATGTTAGGCTTTGTGGTCGTAGAAGCAAGAGTGGTGAATCCTCTTTCTGCTGACGAACGTGCGTGGCACGCGTAGTCACGTTGCTGAGGGGTATATGTGGTGTATGTGTGCAGCTCACTCTTAGATATCTATGTGTGTGTATATACATATATGTGACTCCATCATCTATAAGGGGCCTTGGGCAGCTATATTTTGAGATGGGAAAGAATAGCTGGGCCAGACATTGGAAGGTAGTCAGGGCTGTACAAGTCTCTGAACATCAAAAGAACCTCGTTCTTCTGAGAATACTGAAAAGAAAATACTCCAATCCTCCTATTGAATACATCTCGAAGCAGAGGCAGAGGGAGCGAGGCAGTCAGTTAAAGCAGAAACTCGATTTAATTCTTTTTAAAGTAAAAGTTTCCAGCAGGCTGATGCAACCGAACCATCCCTTGTTTTGAAGAGCCCAACTCAGCTCACTCAGGTGGCTGAATATGAACAGGCACCTAGTTGCTGAAAGCTTGTCTATCAATATGTTTTCTGCCCTGATGTTTGCTTGCAAGCCTAAAATGTATCACAGTTTTTATAAACAAGGGTGGAAAACTACCCGGAGGCCAAGAAATGAATATATAGTGAATTGAGACAGGTGGAAACTCCCTTTTCACAAGGAGTCCCATAGAAAAGACAAGGGGTAATGGACACAAGTTGCTCCAGGGGAGATTCTGATTGAATTCCAGAGGAAAATTTTGCACTACGAGAGCGATTAGACATTGGAGTGGTCTGCCAAGGGAAGCGGTGGGTTCCTCAACTTTAGACGGTTTTAAGGCTCGGCTTGACAGGGTGCTGGGCCAGCTCATTGAAACGGTGTTTCTTTTCCTTACAGGGTTGGCCTAGATAATCCCTGAGGTCCTTTCCAACCTAGTATAGTGTGATAGGTACGTTTTAGCCAACTGCAGTAGCTCACAGGGTAAGATCCAGGCACGTTAGCTGAAATTCAGGCACCTGTGTCTTGTAGGTTGGCTTAGAGTACCCATGAGGTCTCGGTAGGCACCTCTCTGGCTGATCCTTAGAATCACAGAATCATTGAGGTTGCAAAAGACCCTTGGGATCATCGAGTCAACCCTACTCTGCAGTTATCCCCTAAACCATATCCTCCAACACCGCATCTAAACGCACCACATCTTGTGCTGTCAAGGTCCAGATCACCCAAGCTCGAGTAGCGAGGTGTTTATCTCCTGCCTACACCTCGTTGCAAGCCATCTGCCTCTATCTGCCGAAATAATATCAGTTTATTTGGATAGTATCAAAAGGTTTTATCACTAATTTTCACCTCTTTAAAGCCCATCTAACCTAACATCAACATAAATCCCAACTTTGGCTAAGTCAGAGGTTTCAGGAAACGGCGAGTGTTTAAGGTGTGTGATGCTGACGCTTAAGATGTTTCTATGTGTTGGTTTACGTGTCTTAATTGTAGTGGTATGGAATAAACATAGCACAAAGAACGTCTGTTACCACTTTGTATGAGAGCATTGGAACAATCCACGTAGAACCGAAACTTCAGAAGTAAAAAGGAGGGATGAATAATCTTTGCTTTTTAATTTTCTTCTGGGTTTTCTTATTTTTAAATTCTCATTACAGCGCATGGAAATTAGTAATTAATAGGAGAAGTCCACATCGAGCTTTACTGTGAACTTATATTAACATTTCTAATGAAAACTAAAAATACCACTCGAATCGAAGAGGGAGCTGAGGGTACCATATACACTCTGCACATATTACTTAACATTTTTATCTCTCCTTTCCTCCAAATGAGTATCTGACCTAGGTACGATATAATAACCTGGAAAATTCCGAATTAGCAATTACAATAGCTAAGCCGCAGACTAAAATACAAGCTTTACCCACTTGCTGAAAAAATTTGCCTTAAGCTGCCCTTATCATCTTCAGGGGATAATCTTATTCGGAGCAAAGGGTAATTATAGTGAAGTCAGCTGGAACCGGGGGCTACCCTCGTTGTAATTCGCTGGTCTGTTTTTACCCGGTTTTGTTGTTGTCGCTGATCAAAACCGACACGTTGAAAACATGACGCTGTCAAAGCCAGCATCTTGAAGGAATTAGTGTAAGCCCGAACCCATCCTTTAGAGCTGTAATCGAGCTGCCTCCAAGTCTCCGTATCTATAAAAGTAATAACTCATAGCAGTTATGGCTGAGTTTCTCTGTCCCCTTCGTGGGATCCGGGATTTGAAGAGTATAAGAGAGCAAGATAGCTTATCGTGAAATGTCTGACAGCGCATACATCAGGAGGGTTTACTGGATAAAGATGCAATCTCTGTCCGTCTGCTCGCGGCAGTCTTAGAACTTCCTTGCTCTTTTGCAGATCACCTACAAAGCAGTCAGCTCCTTTGACCCAGAAATAGATTTATCCAATCAAAGCGGGCGCGTCTCAAAGCTGGGGAATGAAACGCACTATCTCTTCTTTGGACTCTATCCTGGCACCACCTACTCCTTCACCATCAGAGCCAGCACAGCCAAAGGCTTCGGACCTCCAATCACCAATCAGTTCACCACTAAAATATCAGGTATTTGATGAGAGAGTTCTGTTTATTGAAGTTTCTCGTTTGCTTGGGGTGGTGACGTGGGTAATTCTCGTGATGTTTGCTTTTTCTTTAGGATTTAGCAAGCAGCTGGTTGAAAAAGCAAAATCCGTGGTCATCCGTGACTGTGTCAAAGTGACACGTGTTAACATATATAAAACTTGCAAGGGCTTAGATATCTGCTAATACTTGGAAATTCCTGTTCACAGGTGTAACCCAGGAAACCCTATGAATTATGTGCCTGCAGACAGTGCCAGCTGCCGTTGCAGCGTTTAGCATAGGGTTTTTTGGACGTGAGGGTGAGGGTTTCATTCAGTGCTTACTCAACCTTGACATGATTCTAAATTAGTGAAGTAACAGCTCTGGAAAAATCTCTTTAATGAGCCGTGAACAGTTTAGAGCAGAGCAGAAATGCTCGATGTGTAGCCCTCGCTCACCACCCACCCACGGGTGTTCCTGGTGGGCGGGTGGACTGAAGTGGATGTGGAACTGTAGTAGACAAGAGCATCAGGATTAGTGGGTTTCAGATAACCACAGCATGACTCTGGCGCTTCTGCGGATCCATAAATGGTGTTCTAAAGCCCTCTCAGAGGCCGAGGAATGCTTTGTGTCTCCAGCTGATGGGATGCAGTCATAGAATCAAAGAGTAGTTTGGGTTGGAAGGGACCTATAAAGGTCATTTAGTCCAAATCCCCTGCAGGGAGCTGGGACTTCCTCAACTAGAGCAGGTTGCTCAGAGCCTCATCAAGCCTGATCTTGAATATGTCCAAGGATGGGGCCTCCACCAGGTCTCTGGGCAACCTGTTCTGATGTTCCACCACCCTCATGGTAAAGAGCTTGTAAGAGTCCTGTTGCATCCTCCAAAATGCTTATGTCATTGATGACAAAACATTGTGCAGAGTTAGAGCTGAAATCGCTTTACTCTCCACTTCTCCACACTCTTCTTGGGCGTTAAACTGACAGTTGAATTATGGCCCCTTGATAATATTTACAGAAAATTGCCTTATCTGTTTGTGGTCAGCTGTGCTTTTCAGAAAGGATAGAGGAAGGCATTTAGCTACCAGATCTTCCTCCTCTTTCATTCTCACTCTGTTCACTTTTCCCCATCACTCACTTTCTGTGTCCTCAAAAAGAAGTAACAAGTGTTAATCAGAAACAGAGCGGTTTCCTTTTTCTTGTTATCAGAAAGGGCGGTTAATGCGAGGTGGAAATTATTACCAATACAGATGTTTGTAGAGAAAGAAAGGAAGTTGTTAGTTTTCAAGTTAGAAAATCGTTCTTCATAGGAAGTCTAAACGTAATTAACACTGATCGTAAAGATGGGGTTCGGTTTCCACCCCCTTTCCTATACTGAGCAGAAAATTTCTCTGTGAGAAATCAATTTCTGGCACAGCAAGACTTGGTGAGCAAGACTGGATGCTCTGCTGACAGATAATCTCAACCTCTGGGCAACAGGCTGCTAAATAACCAATTAACCAAGCAGCTGCCCATCCAAAACAACAAAAAAAAGAAGATAAAATTGCCACTGGCTGATAGGACTCAAAGATGTAGCAACAGTAAAAGACAGTAGCTGAGGCATCATTTGTTTTAATCACAACCGTGATCACAGTATCACCCAGGTTGGAAAAGACCCTCAAGATCATCCAGTCCAACCTTTCACTCTAATCTTTATCACCCCTAAGACATATCCCCAAGCACCTCATCTCTGCGCCCTTTAAACACTCCAAGGGCTGGCAACTCACTCCCCTCCCTGGGCAGCCTGTGCCAAGGCTGGGCAACTCTGGCAGAGAAAAAATTCTNGAACACCTCTAATGATGGTGACTCCACCACCTCCCTCGGCAGCCCATTCCAATGGGGAATCACTCTCTCTGGAAAAATTCTTCCTCATATCTGGCCTAGACCTTCCCTGACGCAGCTTAAGACTGTGTCCTCTTGTCCTGTCATTGGTAGTCTAAGAGAAGAGACCAGCCCCCACCTGGCTACACCATCCCTTAAGGTAGTTGTAGATGGCAATGAGGTCTCCCCTGAGCCTCCTCTTCTCCAGGCTGAACAACCCCAGCTCCCTCAGTCTCTCCTCACAGGGCTTGTGCTCCAGCCCCTTCACCATCCTCGTTGCCCTTCTCTGGACACGTTCGAGCAATTCAACATCTTTCCTAAACAGAGGGGCCCAGAACTGGACACAGGACTCAAGGTGCGGCCTCACCAATGCCGAGTACAAGGGAAGAAGAACTTCCCTAGTCCTGCTGACAACACCATTCTTAATACAGGCCAAGATGCCATTGGCCTTGTTGACTACCTGGGCACACTTCAAGACACTTCATTGAAGACACTTTGCAAAATTGCCATTCAGTGTGGCTTCAAACGGAGACAAGCTCTCGCAGTGATAATTCTGCTCTGTTACTGTCCATCACGTCTGTGGTGGACAATAGACCCAGGGGGGATACAGCGCTAGTTGAAATTCCAGGAATGACAGAATCCCAGAGTACACCCAGGTGCTGCTGATGTGCTGAGAAAGCCGGGCTCGGTTTCAAAAGCTCCGGTCGCTTCAGCATCCACATGTTGCAGATGCTCTTCTGGAGAGAACGTTTCATCTCCCAGTTGTGGATTCTCAATACTTTCTCCAGACTTACTCCTACTAGTATCTGTTTCCCCTCTCGAAATTGGCAGCGCTGGGATTTCTTTGTCTGGTGTTTTGTGGGGTTGGGTTGGTTTTTTTTTTAATGCTGAAGTTATTTAACATTTGTCTCACACTTGTGTTGTAGCAGAAAGCATCTTAGACCTCTAACACGGTCTTTATAGTTGAAGAAGTGTCGAAAATTACCTATTCAAATAAAGCTGCAGCTCTTGAAAGAAGAAACACGCGAGTAATGATTATTTCTTTCTTATTCCAGCACCCTCTATGCCACCGTATGAACTTGAAACACCTTTGAATCAAACTGACAGCACGGTGACAGTCTTGCTGAAACCTGCACAGAGCAGAGGAGCTCCTGTCAGGTACTGGGAAGGGAGGCGGGGGGACACGGAAATCTCGACGAAATTAACCCCCAAATTGATTAATTTCTCAAACGTGTTTTCTGGGGATTTTCTACGCGGCAATCAGCGTCTAAATTCATGTCTGTATTAGCTCTAATTAAATTAAATAGCTGAAGAAAATGAAAGCGCTTTGATGTTGAGTGTTCGCGTATTGTTTGAAGGATTTGATCCAGATGCAAGTGGCTTGTTCTTTGAAGATAAGGAACAAAGCCACAGTTCTGTTGTGTGGGTGGCTTCTTTAAGGTAATTGCTTACTGCAGTGTTATAAGTTCAAGGGCATATCACATTTTTTATGCTGAGCTACTGCCTTTAATATTCCTCCTTCTTGTTTACTTCACAGATTTAAGATAACCAACTCCTAGTAAGTTACCCAATTTAAACGATACGTACCATAACCTTCGTAAAGTATTTACCTTTAAATGACCATGATAGCAGAAATGGGAAAAAAAAATATATATATATATATCAACCTGGAAAAGGCAGTAGCTCGGGTTCCTTAGTGTCGTATAGCGTACCCGTGAATGAATTTCCAATTTGCAGAGGTTTATTTCACTGCCGGATACGCGGTCCCGTGTAAGTCCTTCATTGATTAGAATAAAAGGTGCCTGCTTTTCAGGGAAGAGAACAGAGGACCGGGTAGATTGTTTTGAACGAGAACCAGTAATGAGCTCAACACTCTGAATAAATGAAAATACAGATGAGAGAAAGGCAGGTTGTTCAGAGGTTTAGGATGGTTTTCCTCTGGGCTAATCAGATATCACCCAAAGTGATTAATTCTTTTGTTGCTGTAGGAAGAGTTTCCACCTGTAGTGAATGACTGTCAATGTTTCTCATCATGAGACTGAGGTTTTGGGGGTAATTTCTGTTTGTCTGGGAAATGCAGATCTGGTATACTTGGGTGTGCGTGAATAAAAATAAATGTCCATCGGGGTTTTTTCAGAATATTCAAAGTTTCACATAATTAGGATATTTTTCCAGGCAATTTATTAGTTGTTGCCTCACAGGCTATATGTACGTAGGTCTACACTGAGGCAGTGCCAACCTGTTGGTCATTCAGAACACTTTTTATAAAGAAAAAGTAGCGCTTTAGATGATCTCTGAAGTCCTTAGATGATCTCTGAGGTCCCTTCCAACCTGAGCCGTTCTGTGATTCTATGAAGTCCGAACCAGCCGAGGAAAAAAAAACCACAACCAGAAAGCGATTAAAACAGATTTGAGGAACCCGTTTGATTTAGCCGATTAGATTAGGCACAGAATGATTTGGTGCTTGTCTTCCTTTATCTGCCAGAGCTATAGCGTGGTCCTTCTGCGTTCAAGCTTCTGGATTAGAGTAATACCGGTTGGATTCATCGTTGTATAAACATGAACGTATTTAGAACCGTTAATAAAAAAGCAGTTTCATCCCTTTTATCTGCGTCGTGAACTAAAGATGATTGACTCCGGTAGCAGCAGTGGCACGTCAGAAACTTGACTGGCAGGGGGAAGGAGCTAGTTAGGAGATTAAAGGGTGGCAAATAAGGGGATGAGCNCCAATGTTGATTCAAAAAGCGGAATTTATGGAAAGGTTTGCCACGGCAAAGAGCACATTAATCACGAAGGGCCGCGCAGCATCCCAGGTTGCTTTAGAATTCGTAACACTGGACATGATTAAAATGTCTTTTGGCAGAGTTTTAATACGAGTCCTGCCTGCTTTGTCTTCAATCCCAGGGCCAGCATGTTTTAGGGCTGTTGCCGTGTTTAGTTCAAGGAGATTAGTTCAGACTTAGGTATGTTTAAAGCAGGAGTGCAGTCAGGAATGATGAATGTGTGGCCTTCTCGAACAGCTGGCTAAGCTTTTGTGATTTTTAGCGTGATTGTCATTTGCAAGGCTTTGTTCTTTAAATTCAAGACGATGGCTCTCTGGAAACCGTGTAATACGTGCCTCACTGTGGATCATCGAATGGTTTTGGTTGAAAGAGACTTTTTAGATCATGGAGTCCAACCATTCCCCAGCCCTGCCAGGGCACCACTGCCCCGTGTCCCTCAGCACCACATCTCCACGGCTTGGAAACCCCTCCAGGGATCAGGGGGACTCCACCCCTGCCCTGGGCAGCCTGGGTCAGGCCTGGGCAACCCTTGACAGTGCCCAAGAAATTGTTCCTCAGCTCCAACCTAAACCTCCCCTGGCTGGGGCAACTTGAGACCGGTTCCTCTTGTCCTATCACTTGTTCCTTAAGAGACCAACCCGCCCTGGCTCCAACCTCCTGTCAGGGAGTTGTGGAGAGTGAGGTCTCCCCTGATACTATCTTTTTTTCAAAGATATACGTATGTGTTGGTAAAGACTTAACAGAATTTGCATTAAAAGCATATAAAAGCAAATACTTTTTTCTGTGAGTACTCTTTAGCATCCGTTGATAGGGACTCACTCTTCCAAGGCCAGTATTATTTGTACTTTTTCCTTCTTCAGGGCAAATTAACCTTAAGTCTGAAAGTTCCTGGGACCAAATTGTCTGCAGATAAATAGGTAGCTGCATTTCAAGATTGTCTGCAGGTACACAGATCGGTCAGTTCCATACCCTTCACCTAAAGAATGTTAATTTATCACAAAGGTCTGGCTCATACACGGAAATGAAAAATGCAGTGCTTAGGGACGGCGTGTGTTTAGTGTTATTTATATATATTCATCTCTGTTAGAAGGAGCTTCAGATTGTTTGCCGCATTCCATTCCAAAAGGTTCTTCTGACCTTCTCTGGCAAAGTTTTCCTGCCAGCTTTTAGCCTCATCGGGGAGCAACAGGCTTTCTCTGTCGCAGAGATTTCCATTCCATCTCACCATGGTGCAGGTTGAGTGCTCCCACTTCTTTTATCTCTCTTACATAACCAGCACAGTGCCGTCACCCTACCACCCTCCTACCGCTCCTCTGTGCCACAGCCTCAAAAAACCTTAACAATAAACATCCCAGAGAGAAGCCTGGAACATCTGCAGGTCTTCTGGGAGGAGGAGACTAGGGAAAGCAGCAAGAAGGGTAAGAGAGAGGCCAAACCATGCAGGCTCTACTCTGCCTCCTGGTCTCTTTCTTATATTTCATGACAAAGTTCGGCTCTGGAGTTAAACCTGGGGCTGCAAAGCCCAGGCAGGATGAGAGGTGGAGAGAGAATTGCAGCAATTACCAAGTAGTATAATTTAAAAGTACCTTAAAGAAAACATGCAGAAGGAAGCTGAGTGGTGG
>WEIS01050494.1:0-11789 GCA_013389965.1 Todus mexicanus | reverse complement strand
CACGCTGTAGCAGTCCTGCCTGCAGCATTAGTGTTTTGCTAATGGGGTTTCTCCAGGGAAGGGCATTAGATAAAAATGTTGCCTGTGGTGTTTATCAAAACCATGACATTTACATGATGATACTAGATGTCTGTTCTTTGAAAGACTCATGTGTGTTTAACTTGTCCTGCCTTCCCCAGGCTATGAAAGACAGAAGTCCTCCACACCTAAGCGGGAGATTCGACTTCTTTCTTCAAAAGCTCTAGGCTCCCACGTTGGGACATTAAGAGTTGATTTATCATCTTGCCAGTGCTCAGCTTACTGAGAACTGCTCTTTTGGATGGCCTCAGTGTCCCAATGGGGTCTTGAGCATTCCTGTCTGGACAGCCCTGGCTCTCATGCACAAGTGGAAACGAAGCTGTTTTAAGCAAAAATAAATAGTATCATGTATGTGAGCAGTGGCAGCGGTGGCTTGGCAAAAGCCGAACACCCACGTATCAAGCCTGGCAATGTCCCACGTTGTGGACTAGAAAGCAGGGTAAAGTTTCCTCTCACTTTCACATTCAAGTTTGTCACTATGAGGTGCAGGTAGGCATCCTGGATTAAGGTGTTTCTACTGATTCTCCCGTTGTTTTCTTATAATATAGCTCAACCATCTTCATTCTTATGTTAAAAATAGAATATTCTGTTTTAATTAAATATTTTTATTTTATCAAATATTAAATATTTTTAAATATTTATTAAATATTAAATAAAATAAAAACTTTGACTGTCACCTGTCACCTTTACAGTGATGGACCAAAACAAAGTCTACCTATTCACTTCCTTTCTGTATTCTGATGTCCACCAAGAATTCAGACCCATTTTCTCAGACTGGTCTTACAACACCCAAACTTCCCCATTGCTGCTTCTTCCAAATTTTGTCCCACCCAGGGTCTGCTGCATCCTGAGATGAGTTACCTTCAGCCTCCTGTTACTGCAGGTTGGTAAGCAGGTCACAGGACTTTATTTTTACGAATGTGTTCCTGGGTCAAGGGACTGACTTTGCTGCTTTAGAAGCTCTGTGCAGTTCTCCAGTGCTGCCCTGGGTTTGGTTCTCCTGCATGCTGGTGGTCTCCCAGCTCTGGGAGGAACTTCTACTGGTGCCTCTGCTATTTATTGCGTCCATACTGAAACCTTATGTGTTTCTTTGTTGGCTGCTGCCTATTCTGGCATCCTGGGTGAAGCTTCTAGAGTCCTCTTAATCCCTTGTGCTGCTGGGCTTTGACTTGTAATCCTTGCATCTGGGCGAGGTGAGGGAAAGTAAAGGGAGAAGAAGCACCTCTCTGGGTGCCAACAGCTGGTTCTGCTCTACAAGTAATTCTTCTTGTGGATGCGGAAGGAAAGGAGAGCCTTTAGGCTGAAACAGCTGTGGAAGAAGATAACACTTAAGCTAAGCTTTGGAGCACAACTTGAATAAAGAATTTCTAATACTTGGGTTGGTAATGCATTCCAGGACTGTGTGGTCATCCCTGTGTTCCTCTTCTTTTTCTCAATAGCTCCCAAGTTGTTCTTCTGTTTTATTAGTCTGGGTCTGTCATTCTACTTAAACTGTAAAGCCAATGAGAGAGGAGCTAGTTGGAAGGCCAAGTTTCATGAACTCTAGGACAGTATGCAATGAACCCGAAGGGAAACCTGAGAGGTATTTGCGGAAATAATTGTGGGCTCATGCATCATCCATGGAGGGTTGTGAGTCACCTGGATCCTGATGTTGCTGGGCATGTGTGCAGATGGGTCTTTGCTGTCATGGAGTAATTCCAGCCCTGCAAAAGGACCTTCTCCTAAGAGCTTGCCTTGCAGATTCAGAAGGAATTATACGACAAAATGTATCATGCTTGACGATGGGGCAGCATAACAAGGTCACTTGGTGCAGCATTTCATTGACACTCACGTGAACAGAACTCACAATACCTGTAACGCTTCACCTGCATTTATACCTTTTTCCTAGAGCTGAAACAAACTCCTCCTGCTCAGCTTAAGGTTAGTTAACTTGTCCTTTCCCTTCCTACCATACTGAAATCATCTCCAGCAAAAGCTTTCCAGGTGGGTGTGAAGCATTGGTTTTATTACTACATCTTTAGCATGCGACTGTCTAGTTTGATGGAGTTAGTAGCTACATTTGATTTAGACATATGGAACTACTATATGTAGTATCTGCATATAATGGAAAGAACACAGTAAAGTCAGTAGTAATAAGCAACGTTGTAACTCTGTACAACACCTGACACAAAACTTACTACACACCACCAAGAACAGTGTAACCCACATAGATGTAACAACTTCACTAAAATTGCTCTGGGTAATTCAGAGATTTTGGGGGTTTTTTTCAGTTTTTTTGTTTTTCAAATTTTTAGCAACATCTGCATGGTAGCACTTTTCCCTTTCAAGAATGTATGGGCATAAGTCAAATTTTAGTTTCTGAGTGGTTTAAAAGTTTTGATTATTTCTCATGCTCTGCCAGCTTTCCAGATTGCCATCCTGTTTTCATTTTTGGTGTTTTCTTACTGAAGCTTTTCAAGTAACAAGAGACAGCAGGATGAGTACGGGATCAGATCTTTCTCTTGCTGAAGTTTCCTCATCTCCATGTACATATGTTTGGCCTGTGACGGGATGATTATACAGAGAAGAGAGCACAGCTTGACTGAAACCCAGTTTGGTGCTTCTGGGGGTAACACTAACCGCCTGAAGCAGTGACTCTGGTGAATTTGATTTACTTTATGAATGGGTCAGAATTCTTGTACTGGGCACACAACTAATGAACTGCAGCTTTGCAGAGAGACCTGTAACTTCCCCAAAGAGTGCCGTTACTATCTTAAAGCAGCTCCCAGCTGTGCTCTAAACACTTTTGTGCCATTGTCACTGCCATGCCTGATAAATGGTGTCCTTTGCATTCTCATATTTGCAGTGCAAGAGGTCACACTACATCTGTGTTTTTTGGACTTGTGGATCCTCCTTTCTGGGTTTTAAAGTCTGCCAAAATGTTCCCGGTGTGTAGGATGACCAAGCAGGCTATAGCTCACATTTATGAACACCAGTTTATATCTGCTGTGACAAAGGGAACCTTCTGCATCTGAGCTGATAAGAAGGCAGAGACATTGAAACCCATATGAGGGAAATTAGCTGCTCCTCTGAAAGGCTGGCTCATGTACTTGGCTGCCCGCAGGCTACTAATTCCCTGTTTTTAGAGTAACAGCTGGGTCATTTTAGCTGTTCAGCAAGGAAGGATCAAACCACAAAAACTACAGCCAGTGCTGAGAATCCGCGAATGGATTACACTATAAAACTCTTTGGTTGCATTTTTATGAGGGGAAAAAAGGGTGGAAAATTAATTAGGAAAATACCCAGATTCCATTAACTAGTTTAGCCATTCAGCAGGTGATTTATTTATTAGCACTACTGGCAGTATTTCCTGCTGAATCTTGGTCTTGGAGGACTAGGTCATGCCCACAGCATCTGTGTGTGGGCTGATACACATTGATGTAGGAGAATGAAGGCAAATTTAGTTGGCTTCTTTTTCTGGGTTTTTCTTCCATATTTGACCCTAGATATTGTAATTACTGTAGTTAAATAGCGGGGATGTCATTATATTTTTAACACTGCAGTTCACCATTCACTATTCATTTTCAGTTTTACTGGAGTGCTAAGTGTACGTTTTAAGAATTACATATGGGACAGAGAAGCTGCAAGCTTATGTCTGTGAGTTGGTGGATTTTGAGGGGGTCACTTGACATATTTTTTTCCATATTTTACATCAAAAGCTGTACTAAACTTCCTGAGTGCACTGGGGTTCCCCAAAGAGGTGGAGTGATTGTGCTCATGCAGGCTGGTGAATTCCTCACCGGCTGAAGCTGCTTGGGTGTGGGTGAGCTGCTGAGCTTGTGGCGGAATGATGCATTACATGCCTGGTTTCAGTCTCAGATAAGATCCTTCTGCTTCTTTTAGATGGTATGCTTAATTCTGTGCGATTTGCATATACATGTATCTAATACACTTATGCATATACCCACATCCCCCCTGTATTTTTATGGTTTGTGTCAGTTATTCCATACATATCATACAGACAGTCTGTTTGCTCTCAAGGAGACGTTTGTGCCATATTTTTGACTGTTTCCCCACACACATCTCCCAGCAATATTGAAATACTTTCCAGAGTATCATCTGAGAATCTGGAGTATTTGATTAGAGGAATAAATGGATATTGCAGCAGCACAGCTGAGATACCTTTAAAACCTCTACATCCTCAGCAATTGTACCATTTTATAGAGGAATAATCAAAGAATTGCTTTTGTCTTGTTCCCATGCGACTATATGACTGGAAAGGTGTTGAATCTGATTTTGGTTTTCACCCTGTAAAATACAAGGGAAGCTTTCTTAGAGAAATTGCCTCTATAACAAGAGCTGTGAGGATATAAATATTTTGGCTTAACACCTCTCTGCGCGTACGCTTCTCAAACGTGGTTTTTTTATGGCACGTATCTATGGAGCAGCCTTAGCTCAGAGGGGGATGCTCGGAAGAGGCAAGGTGCTGTGCAGGGCTGCTGGGGACCATCACAGCCTTGTCATTCGTGCACCAACACTGCCCTCGCGTGTCCAGGATTTCAGAGACCAAACCTGTGCCTGTGGGTAGGCTCTGCCAGCAGCTCCTGCTCCTACTTGGCTTGCTGTGGACTGCAGGCAGCCAACACCAGTTATTTGGAGACAAGCAAAAAGGGCAGTACCTATATAATTAGCAATTATAAGAGAAATTTATCCTTCTGGAGACAAAGCACATAGCTGATGTCCTCCTCTATGTATGAAGGCAGGAGCACTAACTGTTTAAGAGCTGAGATGTTGCCACCTTCCAGATTGGGGCTGTTTAAAATGAAAATGTGGTAGCATTTGCATGGTGTGTTTTTGGGGAGGCATGTGGGTGCTGATGGGCATGAGGTCTAAACAACTTTCTCCCTGTGACCTGCCAAAGCACTTCAGTGCCAGGCTTCAGGACTCGCTGTGTCAGTGGGTTGTACTTGAGCTGCAGCAATATCCTCACCTGAGCAAGGAGGAGGTTGTTTTTATTTATTTTATGTCGAGAGTTTTGTCACTTCGTTGGTTTATACCTGTGTGCCTGAAGTTATCAGAGCTGCGTGCAAGCAAAAGTGGATCACGTGTGAAGAAGCCATTTCATCACTTTGCACAGATGCATCAAGTTGTAAACTGCTGATCATGACTGATCTGTTGAAGGTGTTGGAGAGGTGAAAGTGTCTTGCCCTTTTGCAGGCATCAGATGCATGAGATGGTTGAAAGATAAAACACTTAAGCAACTGACTTTGCTGAAGTGACAGCATCTGAGAGTCATTCAGTGGAATGATTTCCTTTTTGCATCCAGTAAGAACTAAACAGTTTATTAGCTGTGTGTAGGAGGAGGGATCATGGTATGGTTACAGTGTAGGAAACCAAATTTAACTGCTATTTTTGGCTCTGCCACAGACATCCTGTCTGCCTTTGGGACAGTCACTTCACCTCTTGGGCTCCAGATTTAGAACAGTGTCATTCAGTAATTTCATCTACCTGAAAGGTGCTGCTTTACACCTAGAAGCAGAACGTGACATGCTCAGCTTGCTCATACAAGTGCTGTACGCTCATTCCCATCTGGAGAGCTATGAAGTATATCAGCCTTCACATTTCCTGCTTACACCAGTTATTTTAGGTTCATTCTTTGGCATCTTTTTTGCCATAGCTCTGAATTTCAGTTCTGTTTCCAATGACTTCAGGGCCAGGACGATTAATTCTCCAGCACAATACATAATTTTCCTACACTAATAATTTCACTCCTTTTTTCTTCATCAGTTTGTGCCAGGAGGTGTTCTTGTTTCCTTGCTTGTAGTTTCCACTGTACTTAATTCAAAAGCAATGGGTTTGTCCCTGAAGTCTTGTAAAAGCCAAGGGCAAACCTACTGGCCTCTCTCTTTTTACTTTCTTCCCCATTTGCAATGTTTAAGCTTTTGTTGGGAGTGGAAGGGAAGGTACAGATGCTTTTTAGGGCTTTCTGTCATGTACGAAAACAGGATCTGGGCTTCAAGAGTGTCTGGAATAATTTCTATTGTGCAAAGCCAGGCTGGCTTGAGAACTGGCTCAACCTCTTCTGAGCCCCCTCCTTCCCATTGCCTGAGTTTGCTCTTTTTGCTGTTTCTGGGTCAGCTCTTCAGGAACAGCCTGTTCCCCCTGTTCAGGGACTCATCATCACCCCCTCCTCCTTTTTCATAGTACATAAGACAAGATGTTGTCTGTAGACATCTCTGCTGACTTTTGCATTGTAGCAGTCCTTGCTGAAAAAGCAAATGTCCCTTAGAATAGTCATTTGGATTAGCCCGTCTCTCAGGTCTTGCTTGGGAGACTTAGATGGGTGATCTTTTCTCCAAGTTCCCCTTGGCTGTCTCTCCCTGCGATCATACTGCATCCTCATCCTCGATACTCCGCTCAACTACTGCTATGGGCAGCCAAAATGTGGATGAGAGGACCCCACGTTATGTTATCTTGTCAGCATCGAGGACACGCTGCTTCCTAGGGCTACAGCATGGGGCTGACCGAGACAGTTACACCTATGCTAGCGACCTAGGTGTAGATGCACCCACAGCTTTATGTGACCTTATCTTAACAGGGTGTTCCAGAGCAGGAGATGGGCAAATGTCTGCTGCAAAACTGTGTTGCAATGCACTGCCTGTGTTAACATGGGGATTTAATGAACTTGATCCATGTCTTGCAAGCCACGTATTCTGGGCCAAGCTCTGCTGATTTTCGGAAAGGGAACGAATTATGTTCCTAGCAACGAACTAGCAGTCAAAAGCACAATCTTTCCCACGCCAGGTCTGTAGCATTTTAAACGTGTTGCTCCATGGAAATCCAGACCAAGATTGAGAGAAATTGTCCATGACAATGTAGGGAAACTTGATTCACAGATTGGAAGGGACCTCAAAGTTCATCTTGCCCAAACTCCCCGCTGCAGTAGGATCATCTAGATCCAGTCACAAAGGAACTCGTCCAGGCGGGTTTGAAACATCTCCAGAGAAGGAGACTCCACAACCCCCCTGGGCAGCCTGGGCCAGGGCTCTGGCACCCTCACTGGAAAGAAGTTTTTCCTAATATACAAGTGGAACCTCCTGTGTTCTAGTTTACATCCATTACCCCTTGTCCTATCATTGATGACTGTGAGAGAACATCAAAGTGAACATTTTCAATTTGAATTCCTTTTTTAAAAATAATAATAATAATAATAAAATAATGCTATCAAGTAGCCAAACTATTGAAAATAAACCTCCCTTATATTTGGAGCTGCAGAGTAAATCTCAGATGATCTATGGATGGGAATTTCCTCATGAACCCCAGTTTAGTGCTGAAGAAGCACTGTTTTGGAACAAAAATATTCTTTCAGTCCCTTTTCACTAGTGTTGGATGAATCTCTGTGAGGCACTTGAATAGTAATCATCCCAAATGATCTTAATGTTACGAAGGTACCTGCTGCCTCCTAGCAGTTACCCTGGCTTTTCAGCCCCTGCCTGTGGAAAGCTACAGTGCTTTTTTGTATCTTTTAATCTCATAACATTTTGTGGTCATCTTGTTTCCTTTTATGCTATTAAAGTTCAAGTGAGTTTCAACTCCCTACAGTACTTATCTTTTTTTTTTTTTCCTCTTTTATTTTTTTTCAAACTGCTACCTATATGGGTTATCTAATGTTATTAAGATCCACTGCATGAAATGATAGATCAACATGTAGCCTGAACTGGGTAAGCACTTGAAAATAAAAAAACAGAATATGAATCTAAATCACTCTAACGATGAAGAATAAGACTAAAATATAGCATGAAAATGAATGTAAACCCAAGGCATCCTCTTCTGGAAAGCCACTAAGAAACAGGCAGTATCTACTCCCTTCTGTTTTAAGGGGTTAATGGTTGTGAGCTCTGTGAAAATGGGGTGTGAGACCTTGGCCCCTAAAAAGTCATGTTGAAACTCCCCTCAATCACAGGGCAGTTTGAAGCAGGCTTGAAATTACTAGTTGTTGGCTTACGAAATGAGAGCATTTGTAGAAAAAAATGTCATTCCTTCTCATTTTGAATCAGTGTTTTTGTAAAAGCCTTGCTTGTTTGTGTTTTGTTTTTCCCTACAAAAGTGCCTGAATAGGAAGGGTACACCACGTGCTGTGTGAGTAACAAAATTAGCATTTTTTTTCTTACCTTCTGACAAAGTCAGATGCATTTCCTGCCTTTTTCTACTGTTCTGATGATGTAGAGGGGTTTCAGGCAACAAATGTCCCAAACTTACACAGTACATTAACAAATTTTTTTTGTAACAGAAGTGGGGGAGGGGAAGAGAAAAATCGCTTGTGTGTTACAATTAACATGCTGGATTCAATAGTTTTCTTGGAATGCTAATGGGAGCTCTGTGTAGGGTGAGGAACCTGAAACCAGTGTTCTAGTATGTCTTTATTTTTCTCTACTTTGTGCCTGAATCCAGATTGAAACCAATGAGACGTAGATACTCCTCTGAGGCTGTGAACTTGGCTGAGGAAATGGAGAAATAGGAAGTTGAAATTGTAGCTGCATAGGGTTATTCAGCCAAAGAGAGTAGGGGAGAAAGGAGAAAAGTGGCCTGGAGATCAGGCAAAACGTGGGGGTGTACGCTGAGAGCGGGACAGTCACGGGAGGTCTGGTCCACAGCAATTTGGCTGTGGACCAAATTTGGCTCAGCTTTGACCTTAGGGCCTGGCAGTCATCCTCAAGCCAGTAAATTCCCATCATGTGAGACTTCCTTGAACCTTGAATAGGCTTTATGTCTTCATGGTGGCCTGGAAAGTGGATGCTATTGCTGATAAGAGTCATTCGGCTGCCAGTACACTGGAGCCTGCTCTCTCCCCTTTCTGTACTTTGTTGCTGAAGAACTTGCACAGTCAAGGTCTCTTTTTATTTATTTATTTATTTATTATTTTTTGTATTGAATCTCAACTGATAATCTCCTTAATAGATTTGAGAAAGAAAAGAACCAGTTAAAAATGCAC
Source organism: Todus mexicanus (assembly GCA_013389965.1). Taxonomy (NCBI): domain Eukaryota; kingdom Metazoa; phylum Chordata; class Aves; order Coraciiformes; family Todidae; genus Todus; species Todus mexicanus. Next base: position 2,740 of record WEIS01050494.1, on the reverse strand, counting down.
TTCTGACTTCAGATTCCATTTTCCTGTTGATACAGCTGTGTGATTCCTACTGGATGGCTCAGCAAAGAGTTTTACCCTGAAATCTTGCAGTTATGTTACTTCAGCATCACTGGATTCTCTCCTTAAATCAAATTTCCCCTGTTGTCTCTGTCCAGAGCAGCTTTTTTTTCTTCTTCATCTTCTTTTTTGCACATCCCCACACATTTCACATCCTGTTGTGGTTTAACACTTTATTCACAAAGAACAGGATTTCCTCTTGATTTTGGTGAAAACATTTCTCTCCCTTGCAACCCCCACTTGCTGGTGTTGTGTTCATGGAGGAGAAAGTAATTATACCCTCTATGTTTAATTCACAGTAAGTAAAATTCAATCAGTAATGGCATCAGCAGAAGACTGATGTACTAGAATTCTGCAAACAAAATTTTTGTTGCATGAGATGATAAAGTGTCTACTGGACTTTATCTTGGGATAACTTACATGCCAAGGGAATTTCAGCCCTTCATATCAGAATAAAATCTTCTTCACACCTTGTATCTGTTTTCATCCTGGTGTTGTATGGCTATTTAACTGAAGGCATTGGTCGCGTCCAGTGATAGGACAAGGGACAATGGATATAAACTGGAAAATAGGAGGTTCCACTTAAATATTAGGAGGAACTTCTTTATGATAAGGGTGACAGAGCACCGGAACAGGCTGCCCAGTAGGGTTATGGAGTCTCCTTCTCTGGAGACATTTAAAACCTGCCTGGCTGAGTTCCTATGTGACTTAGTTTAGGTGATCCTACTGCAGCGGGGGGATTGAACAAGATGATCTTTCAAGGTCCCTTCCAATCCCTGACATTCTATGATTCTGTGACTTGTCTTGAAAGCAGCGGGTTTTTTTCCTTTCTTAGGAAAGAAGTGGAGGTTGGTTTATTTGTTGACTGGTTTGGCCTGTAGTTCACATGAAGTTAATGACAGCATTCAGTAAAAATAATAAGAATGTAAAAACACTTCATGGTTTTCTATGCCTTATTAGATGTCCTCTTTGGAACTGCTTTATTATTTTTACATTTGGCTCAAAGCAGTGATGGTGTTGATTTCTAACATGACACAAAGACAGGTTTGAATCTCTTATGAAGAACTCAGTTATCTCACGTTGGACCAGGTTTAAGGGATTAGTTTCATATTAGATGGCATTCAGTTTATGGACTTTTTATGTTCTTTGGCATTCCCGTTATGCTCCGGCACAGGACAGCATTGCACACCTCACTACCACTGAGACTGAGCTGAGGAGCTGGCTAAGAATATTACTAGATCTCATTTTCACTGATGTCAAAGAAAGACGATACTTCATTCCACCATTTTCCTTTTGATAGATTATAAACTATTTGAGCAGGTTTGTCTCTTGTAGCAGATCATAAAAAACCTCAGCACAGGAGTGTCCTGGATCTGGTACGTCTGATAAGGAGTGCATTGACTATACTCAATTTACAGTCTCCTCCTATTCTGCTTACAAAATCTGTACTCCAATCTACTTCACGGTCTTGATTATCATCTACAAAAGTTAACAAACTCCAGATTTGTTTACCAGTTTCTTCCACCCTCATAGCTTTAGCCCTCATGATCTCCAATATCATCTGTGTTGAAGGGTCTTTGTGTACATGTTCTGGCAAGTAAAGTCTGCTCCACATGTTGAGCTAGTGAATTCCTTCAGTTAGGCTGGGCTTGTTCCAAGGATTTGGGGCAGATAAGCTGAGCAAAGCTTGGGAAAATGAGGCATCCAGCTAATCACCGCACTTCTGATACATTATCTCACCTTAAATTTGGCACGTTCGTTTGTGCTGATCTCACTTTAACTTCTAATAGGAGCTTACAGCTTTTAATAATTTCTCTATCTTATTTCTGCAGCCATTTCTCTGGCTTGTTGTCTACCTGGTGTACATGGGTGAAGACTCCCTTCCAGATGTGGTCTGTACATCTGAACTCATCCAGAGCTTGAATCTACGTTTCTATTGAATTTCCTGCTTTTATTTAAAAGTGTTTAGTCTTTTTGTGTGTGTGTTTGGTTTTGCTCTGTAGATTTTTTATTTTTGAGTCAGGAAAAAAAAGTGCTCAGGATTGTGTGCTTAGCATTCTGCTCCTTGCTGCTCTTTTTAGATATCAGATATCACTGTTGCAAAGGACTTCGGATTTTCTTTTTGAGACCATTTTCAGCACATTCTCAAACATAGTGACAAAACATCTAGTTAAATGTGTTGGGCAGATTTTTAAAGGCAGTTGTTTGACTTTGGTACCCTGTGATATGGCTAAAAGCTTGATATCAGCTTTAGGAAGAAAACAGATTAGGAAGATAATGTGTCCCCAGGGAATTCAATACTCAATTCCTTCAGGAAGTGATTTAAAACAACATCTGCTCTGTGCTGTGTATCATTTTATACTTTCCTTCAGATCCTGAACCTGAAGTAGATTATCTGGGTACACATCTATTTGTGTGAGTCAGTTTATAGCACTCAGAGAAATGTAATAGGAATATTGTCTAGGATTTTGAAAGAGGCAGAAGGGACTTATATAATAGCAAAGACAGAAAATATAACCATTGCAAGTAGCAGAGGACATCGTGCTATTTCTGTCCTGATATTGATGTGACAAGATGCCCATAGGATTTGACGGGGGAGGAGATAGAAGGTGTTCAGTTTCCTTTTTCCTCACAGAGACAACATGGGCATTTTAGTTACTTCATGTTCGTGGCTTGCCGCTCA
>WEIS01050493.1:0-17673 GCA_013389965.1 Todus mexicanus | reverse complement strand
AGTCTGTCCCCATCTTTCTGCCAGGCCCCTTGAAGCCCTGCAAGGCCCCCAGAAGGTCTGCGCGGAGCCTTCTCTTCTCCAGGCTGACCCCCCCCAGCTCTCCCAGCCTGGCCTCCCAGCAGAGGGGTTCCAGGGCTTGGTCAGCAACGTGGAAACTGGATATAAAGGAAGAGTTCCTACATGAGTGGCAAGTGTAGTATCATCTGGAATGGATGACAGTATTAAAGCAGGAGAACGGAATATTCCAACTAACATCTTTTTATCACTTCTGCCTGTGGAGAACATGTATAAAATCTATGACACAGTAAAGGAGGTATCAGAAAAGGCTGACAGGAGAAAAATAAAAGGCCACACCTACCACACTCCTCAACTGCTTCAATCTCCTGGAGCAGGCCAGGCAGGGTTGTCTCTACACACCACGAAATGCTTCACGTTAAGTCCTTGCTACATTTACAGACCCAACTCTACCCAGGGCACGACACAGAAGTTAAACCAGACACCAACTACGCCACAACTCTATATATCAGCTGATATTAACTACTCTGCAAAGCATCTTAGATGTGGTGCTTCAGGACATGGTTTAGTGGTTATGATAATATTTAGTAGACGGTTGGACTTGATGATCTTGAAGGTTGTTTCCAGCCTTGATGATTCCATGATTCAATGTTCAGAGTGTTTAAAAATCAATTCTTTTGGTAGCACCTTTAGACTGGGAATAAGGCACCTGCTCTTCTAACTCCCAGGCAAGAGCTGCTGTAGTTTTTTCCTGCCTAGAGCATCTGTATCTCTGTATTTCAGAGCTCTACCCCAACTCGACAGGAGACAATAAAATTATTCTCCCCTTTTTCCTTTATAGTTGGAGCACCTGAAATAGGACGAGCGCCTTTTGTCATCCGAAGGTAAAGGCCAAGCTCCAGCGGTCGACGTTTTGTTCAACTCCTAAATTGGATCTTCCCTCGTTCCAAAAATGAGTCTGCAAAATAAAGCCTTTAACTACACAAATGAGTCTTACCCGCAGGACACGGAGCGAAACCAGGGTGCGCAGATGGCACAGCACCATTCACACGTAGCTCAGGATCTCAGGCTACTCCTGCCCCGAGCTCCGTGGGTTAGCACAAACACAAAGCCCCTTGGTCTGATCGCGAACACAAATGCATGAACCGGTCATTATTTCTGGATTAAAAAAACTGTAGGCTCCGAGAAAATATCAAGTAACCGATGATTATTAATAATAATAAGGGAAAAAAAAATTAGAGTATTTACCTCTAGCACAATCCAAGAGAAGCCCTAAAGCAATTATATGAACTTTTGGAAATGAAACGAGCTCCTAAAACAAGACGGGGGGAAAGAAGAAAAGAAAAAAAAGCTATAAATAATTTCACAGTAAAAACCACCTCAGGCTTTTATCTTTAATACACTTTTTGATATTCCAATCAGGCTCGATGAGAACATACCTGAAGTAAAGCACTGTATAATTACTAGCACCATATACCAGTAGAGGTACGTGCTCAGCTCTGGTCTGGTGAATGTAATAATGCTGAACTGGTCTACTGAGGTTGGACCAGATGATCCTTGAGGTCCCTTCCAATCTGGTATTCTATGATTCTATGGAGATTATTGCTTGACATCTCTATTTGTACGAGTAATTCAGAGACGGAGCACCTCTTATCACACCTATAAATAAATATTTGGCTTCGTTTGGTTATCATGTAAGCTGACAAAGGATGGAAAGGCCCTTTGTGGAAGGTTTTTCGCCTGCCCCCAGATACATAAAATACTCAACACAGCATCGAACTCATTAATTAGAGCTAAGAGACGTGTATTAACAGCACCAGAATTGTCAGATGTTTGCACGGAGACTTATCTGGCGATGCATCATCTCCACTGGATGTACACGCGGAGCAGATATTGCCGCTAATAGAGTCCTAAGAGCTTCTCTTGCAGGGAACTGATTAGAAGGCAAAACGTTTTCAGGAACACATTGGTATCGAGATTCAGAGGTGACGGCTGCATTTAGAAATATCCATCGGCTGATTTAAGTCTGAGAGGGGAGTAATAAAAGAAGTCACTGCTGGTGAATTATTTAATTTTTGCTTTCCGTATCACAGCGTTTCACTTACAAATTAACTCTAAAGATTAAGAAAAAAACCCTAACCAAACCTGCCTGGTCCTCTTGAGCTGAAATATCGAACACACATGAAAATGAGGGTATTTCCAGGCGAACTGGGGTTTTGATCACTTTATGCATAGTATCCCTGCAGGGTATGGGCACCACAGAAATCAGGTAACACGGAATCATAGAATTCTTTTGGTTGGAAAAGACCTTTCAGATCAACTCCAACCATTCCCCCAGCACTGCCAGGGCACCACTACCCCGTGTCCCTCAGCACCACATCTCCACGGCTTGGAAACCCCTCCAGGGATCAGGGGGACTCCACCCCTGCCCTGGGCAGCCTGGGACACGCCTGGGCAACCCTTGACAGTGCCCAAGAAATTGTTCCTCAGCTCCAACCTCAACCTCCCCTGGCTGGGGCAACTTGAGGCCGGTTCCTCTTGTCCTGGCGCTTGTTCCTTGGCAGCAGAGCCCGACCCCCCCTGGCTCCAAGCTCCTGAATGAACTTGAGGGAGTTGTGGAGAGCCAGAAGGTCTCCCCTGAGCCTCCTTTGCTCCAGGCTCAACACCCCCAGGTCCCTCAGCCGCTCCTCCCCAGCCTCCTGCTCTAGCCCCTTGCCCAGCTCCGTTGCCCTTCTCTGGCCACGCTCCAGCCCCTCCAGGTCCTGCTGGGAGGGAGGGGCCCAAAGCTGAGCCCAGGATTGCAGGGGCGGCCTCCCCAGTGCCCAGGATTTGCAGGGGGACAATCATAGCACCATAGACGCAACGAATTTTTTCATTAAGAAAAAAAATAATTTGTGGTTTCTGCTGATTCCAGAGTCTCCAGCCCCTCCAGGTCCTTCTGGAAGTGAGGGGCCTAAAACTCAACCGAGGAGTCAAGGTGCTCCTCAAACTCATCACACCTCCTGAACTCAAAGACCTTTAATTTTGCCTGCTCGGGGTGCACACAACTTGTAGCCAACTGTAGATAAATTCTCACATTTCCTAAAAAGGCAGAAAACCTCCACTTATTTGACCCCGAGCATCACTCTATCGTCTAACCACACGTGGGACACACGCTTCGTCCTTACTTTAACCTGGGGCCGTGCCAAATTGGCATCTTACCTTGCTTAGAGAGCAGCGCCGAGCGCTCTATAAACCAATTAAGTACCGGAATTACAGCTTCGCCACATCAGATCAACATTATCTCCCATTACGGAAAGAAATCCACCGTTAAAGAACTCGAGGGAAGAGGCCATTTGAAATCACTTTAGGTACTCATTAAGCAGACAAAGCAAATGCCATTTGTTTCATTTGTTCCCACATTTCTAGGTGCCATCGAGGCGCGGCAATTCCAGCGCCGGTAACTACTGGTGGCAATGAAGTCAAACACAACCCTGTGATCAGAGCAATTAAGATACCCAAAGAGAAGTGCAGACGCACTCAAAGCCTCCAGTCACTTCCAACAGGTTTTGGGCTTGTGTAAAAGAAGCCGATGACTGAGCATTGAGTCTTTGCTATTATATTATTTAGCAATTACAATGGAATATGAAAACATTGATGAGCGCTTCAGTGAGTTCTTTGCTGCAGCCGATAGTTAGAGGAAAAAGAACCAGGCTGGCTTTCTCCAGCAAACTTGGAAGCAACCTCCTTCAAGCAGCTGCGCAAGTTTTATAGGGAGAAAACAGAGAAAAATCTGGTTTCAACAACTTCTCCACCTTTGTGGTGACTGCACGGCTCACACGACTGGCAATGGAAGTGTGAAAAATTGGGAAATCACAGAATCACAGAGTGATACAGGATGGAAGGGACCTCTGGAGATCATCTAGTCCAACCCCCCTGCCAAGGCAGGTTCACCTAGAGAAGGTCACACATGAACATAGCCAGGTGGGTTTTGAATGTCTGCAGAGAAGGAGACTCCACAACCCTCCTGGGCAGCCTGGGCCAGGCTCTGGCACCCTTACAGTGAAGAAGTTCCTCCTCACGTCTAGATGGAACTTCCAACGTTCACGTTTTTGTCTGTTACCTCTTGTCCTGTCACTGGGCACCACTGAGAAAAGGCTGCTCCCATCCTCCTGACACTCACCCTTAAGTATTTACAAGCACTGATCAGATTCCTTCAGTCTTCTCTTCTCCAGACAAAAAGCCCATTGCCAGGAGGCTTCAAAGCTCTGCTGTTTCTCATGGCCATTCCCTTTCTCCACTTCCAGCCTCTATAAAAATACCTTTTTCGCTACTCATCCCCTCACATTATTGTGGGATGCGAAGCCTTCTTCCAGGATAAAATCATGCAAAAAATACCCATTTTTCTGTCTTCTGATAATAAAATATTCTAATACCATACGTGATGCATTAAGGAAAAAATTCCAGCACAATTTATACACTTAGCCCAAAGAGCCCTTCAGACACCGTTGGCCTTTGTATCTCCCGACCTCTAAATCACATCCCTTTATTGATGCAAGTTACATCTTTATTCTGGAGAAGAGAATCACCTTCTCCACACTCATTTATCTCCCTAGAAAGGGCAGGGTGTGATGGATCTAGGAAATCCGGTGCCATTATTATTATTTTGGGGAATAATTTCTGAAATATCACATAAACACAGATCTAGGGGACAGCGACACCACATCTTCAGTCCCAACGTCGGATAAAACGAGTAGCAGTTACCAGAAAATCAAACGTGTAATATTTTAATCCTTTAATTAGGTAAGAATTAACTCTCCTCCCGACACTTCTTCCTTATTAAGGAAACCTCAAGACATCTCCAGCTCCTCCAACTGTTATTCAAACTCTTAAGCCACCAAAGCCTTCCGAGCAGCTGGCGTGTTTTACGCTGCGTGGCAGCTCCGTTCGCTTGGAATGGAATGATTTATTACCCCCTAACCGAAGCCTCGGATGAGATGATGCTGCCGATTTGTGCCGCCTTTGTGAGGAGAGGTCTCCTCAAACCCAGGCTTCGGACTAAACCTGGTGAGTCTCGATTAAAGGGTGACCTTAATAAGGCAAGGGAAATGTTAATTCGATGCTCACCTAAACGGTTTGAACCCTCCTCGAACGCCGGGCTTTTGGACGCTGCCCATTACTCCATCCCTGTCGAGTTTTATTTCAGCGTTATCAAGATTAAAACAAACCTCGTCAGTGTAAAAAAAATAAAATAAAATCTAGTACAGAAATGTACGTATCCATCCCTCAAAGCTGAAGGAGAAAATCCAAATGCTACTACAGCTGCCCCTGGGGCGTTTCTATTTTCTTCAATGCACCTTGAAAAACAAGGGACGAGCATCTTTAAGGGACTTCGAATAGAGATTAGAGGCGTTCGAATGACAGGGCCAGAGATTAAACGCGTCTTTAGCCACTAAACAGCTACAAGACGAGGCAGGAGCAAGAGCAGCTGCCTCCACGCTCGCCCTGAAGGTACGCGCTCTAATTTGCCATCCCCTGTGATATTTAAGCGCTTTCTGGAGGTGCCTCAGCTTGAAAGGTATAAAATCTGCAGAAGCGGCAAGAAGGCAGCTCAGCCTCCATAGACAATTCTGTTTGAGGTGTGGTTTGGGGTTTATTTTAATTAGGATTAGCTCCTCGATCAAGCAGGAGAAATAAAAGCCACGTTTCGGCAACGTATCTACGGCCTTGCTCGTTATGTCGGTGAAAACAAAGAAATTACAGGTGAGGAAAGAGGAATTTGACCCACATTAAGAAAATAGATCTGGACAAACTTCAATACGAAAAGAAACAAGAACTTGCTGAGAAATCCGAATGTCAGCAAGATTTCCACATAAAACATGAGCAGCTAAGAGCATTTTCAGACTCCACAGCATTGAACAGGCCAGCTTAAAAAAAAAATAGAGACACAGAGATCCATCGTAGCCACTTCAACATAAAATAATCATTCTAGGAAATATAAATATTGTATAAATCTCCTTCATGAAGCACATCTCCTATTGAAGGGTATTTATGGTGGTTCGGGCTAACCAGGTCCTGAAAAAAACAGGCTTAACGGGACTAACCTTTGCCAGGTCCAGTTCTGAGTCAATTTGCACTAGATTTTTCTTTCATTTCATTCAATATTTTCATTTCTTTCGTTCTTTTTCTTTCATTTTCCAGCCTAACTCTCTGGTGTTGCTTATTACCCAGCAAACCCCAATTCAAAGGGCTATTATCTATATTCTATTCTATCTATTACCATTAACAACAACTGAAGATAAATAGAGGAATCGAAACTGGGGACACCAAGGGCACACTGGAATGTCCTGCTAACAAAGACCTAATGCAAGAGTAACTTAAAATCATGTGTTAAACAAGTCAAGGAAATGGCTTTGCAGTAAATAATGTCCTAAGGAAAGTCAGGGCTCAAAAATGGGATTTTAGCCTCAGCTGATAAAAACTTTAGAATCAAAGAATGGTTTGGGTTGGAAGAGACCTCTAAAGGCCATCTCGTCTAAACTCTCTGCAGGCAGTAGGGACATCCCCAACTAGAGCAGGTTGCTCAGAGCCTCATCAAGCCTCACCTTGAATGTCTCCAGGGATTGGGCCTCCACCACCTCCTTGGGCAACCTGTTCCAGTGTTCCATCACCCTCAGAGGAAACAACTTCTTCCTATTGTCCAGTCTGAATCTCCCCTTCTCTAGTTTCAAACCATTGCCCCTCGTCTTATTGCTACAAGCCCTTGGAAACGGGTCCTTTCCAGATTTCTTGTACGCTCCCTTCAGGTACTGCAAGGCCCCCAGAAGGTCTGCGCGGAGCCTTCTCTTCTCCAGGCTGAACCCCCCCAGCTCTCCCAGTTTGGCCTCCCAGCAGAGGTTCTAGACCTCACATCATTTTCGTGTCCTCCTCTGGCCCTGCTCCATCAGGACCACCTCCTTTTTGTATTGAGGACTCCAGAGCTGGACACACTACTCCAGTTGGGGTCTCAGCAGAACAGAGTGGTAGAAGAAGAGGAGACAACACCAGCACCGTCCACTTAACCTATGGATCCTCTTTCACTCTTTCAGGTAGCTGCAGCCCACTTCCACCAGTGGAGCGATGAATATTCCTCAAAGCAGAGCCAACTGTCAGAAACCAGACCTGCTCGTATCAAACCAAGAGAATCCTGACCCCAAAGAGCAAGACAGAATGGTTTTAAATAAACGGTTTACTACTTGTGGCAATGAAGAAGATGCAGACTCTCTTTTCACAAGGAGTCATGTAGAAAAGACAAGGGGTAACGGATATAAAGTTACTCCTGGGGAGATTCCAATTGGACTCCAGAAGAAAATTGTTCACCATGAGAACAATTTGACATTAGAATCATCTCCCCAGGCAAGCGTTGGATTCCTCCACATTGGACAGTTTTGAGACTCAGCTTGACAGGGGGTGCTGGGCCAGCTCATTTCAACTCTNATTAACATTTCCTACCCATTCCCTTTCAATCTACGTAACGCAAGATAATTCCACGAGGCCTTTGTAAATTCAGCACAAAGCCCTGAAATTCCTGAGTAATCCAAACCTCAGAGCTGAAAAGAAGCTGTAAATACCTACCTTGAGAAATCAAGACTAGAGCACCCATTCGTGGGAGGATTTTATTAAATGAGTGGGTTTTTTCAATGTGCTTTCTCGTATGAATAGCGGAACAAAGCTCAGCACTAGAAGCAGAGTCGTGAAGATGGGTAATCCAAGCTGATGACTGAACTCAGAACCCATTCCATCATCTTTGGTCATAGAGGTATTGGGTAGAAAGTTGGACTTGACGACCTTAGAGGTCTTTTCCAAGCTTTATGATTCTATGATCTTTGATTTTCAGTCTTTGAGAAGCTGTTGGACAGATAGAACTTACTGATGCTCTCATACTTTTGTTTTTCATTTTTAAAAATGGACCATGAGTCATCTGACAATCTGTGTAGTAGATGACTAGAGGTCCTTGGGCTTGGAAGCGAGAAGAACAGTTTGCTGGGAGGTTGTGGAGTCACCATACCTGGAGGAGTAGAGGTGGAACTTCAGGACATGTTTTAGTGGCCATGATCATGTTGGGTTGATGGTTGGCCTTGATGATCTTAGAGGTCTTTTCCAACCTTAATGATTCTGTGGCCAAAGATCAAAGCAAGAGGAGCTTGACATCAAGGACTTATTGAGAAGCCCTGAACAGAGACTCAACATCGAATCTCAAATGAGCAAAGCAGAACTGACGTGCGCTGCCAGACTTGCACAAGGTCCAACCTGCGAAGATAAACTGAAGGTGCAAGTTAAGAGCCACCTGCCTTCATAACGCAACCGCAGCGGAAAATAGGACAGACCCAGGACCAAAAAACGTGGCTAATGTGGCTGCTGACCACAATTAACTTCACAATATTGGCTGTCGTGAGCAGTCCTGCTCAAAAATAAGTATTAATTTAAAAAATTGTATGATCCCTTTGAGAAAGAGGCAGATGACGGCCGAATTCCTGCTCTCTTGAGGAGATGCTAACAGGACTCTCTGAACTCGCAGCAGTCAGCAACTATCAGCTGGCTCGCAAAATTGGCTTGTACTGGCTTTGTTCACTCTAAGTCCTGACACAAGCCAAAGAAGAGATCTCACAATCCAAGTCTGACTTTCAACACCTTACACCTCCCTCAGAAGACAGAAGAATGAAGTTGGAGATATAAACCCTCCCCAAATCCTTCAGTGTTCTCTAGAAGTGACAGGGATACCTGCTTCCATATCACAGGCCCCGATGGCTGGCCAAGGTCAGCCTTGAGAAGCAATAACAGATCTCCTAAGACAACAGCAATGGATCAAACCCAAAATCGTTTAAAACTCACACGTCACATATTTGCTTAAAGGAATCCCAGTATGGTGGGGTTGGCAGGGCCCTCTGGAGCTGCTCTGGTGCCACCCCCCTGCTCCAGCAGGGTCACCCCGAGCAGGGGGCCCAGCATCGCAGCGTCCAGGCGCCGCTGGAATCTCTCCACACAAGGAGACTCCACAACCTCTCTGGGCAGCCTGGGCCAGGCTCCAACACCCTCCCCCCAAACAAGTTGCTCCTCCTGCTCAGCTGCAACCTCCTGCCTTCCAGTTGGTGCCCGCTGCCCCTTGGCCTGGCGCTGGGCACCCCTGAGCAGAGTCTGGCCCCAGCCTCTTGCCCCCCGCGGGCCCTTCAGCTCTTGCTCAGCATTGCTCAGCTCCCCTCTCAGGCTGCTCTTCTCCAGCTCCACAGCCCCAGGGCTCTCAGCCTTGCCTGCCCACACAGATGCTCCAGCCCCGCAGCAGCTCCGCAGCCTCCGCTCGACTCTCTCCAGGAGCTCCTTGTCTCTCCTGCCCTGGGGAGCCCAGCCCTGGCCCCAACCCTCCCGAGGTGGCCTGACTGGGGCAGAGCAGAGGGGCAGCAGAACCTCCCTCGCCCTGCTGCCCACACTCTTCTTCATGCTCCCCAGGAGCCCTTCTTGACTACACAACTGAGACAAAGAGACATGCCTGTTAAAACAATGGGATTTTCTCCTTCCCCTGGATACCAATATTATGCGTGTTGAAAAGGTAAACACAGCAGGATACTCAAAAGACACTAGTTGGAAAAAGTAGACAAACCCCAAAAGAGCCACAAAAACCTGTTGCTGGAACTGGACGAGGAAAGCTCTTTGCACGGCGAGAGGGACACTAACAAAGCCAAGGGTCCCTCCTCGTTCCATTTTTAGGTTATCTCCCTCCTCTTTTTGCCTCCCTCTGAATTCGCCGTCGCTTTAATAACAATCTCAGAGGCCGAATCAAGCAACAAATTATTTTCTTCCACCTAATCCCCCTTTCGCTGTCAAGTGCCTGACCCCGGTTTGATAATCTCATTTCCCCGAGAATCAAAACGCTGGAAATTTAAGCTTCCCAGAGTGTTAATTGCGGCCCTGCTCCATTGCTAATCAAAAAATTGGATGTTTTGCATGAAAATGCCGCTCTAATTAATTCTCAGGCATAAAGCGCCCCGGTTTTAATAACCCCTCCTTGATTGGATAGCCTTTGAAGAGACGGCGCGGCTAATCCGCTAAACCAGAAGAAACACACGCTGAGGAAATAATAAGTGGGCTTACAAGGGCTGAACTAGATGATTGCGTTAATACCAGCGAACCACAAAAAAGCAATTCTTTCCCCTTCTCTCCCCCCCCCACCCCCCAACTAAAGCTCAAAGCAAACTGTGATCCTGCGCATCACGGGGAGACAAAAGCAGCTGCGTGACAGGAGATTGGGAACATCAACCCGTTTCCCCCTCCTTAGCATCACCAACTTGCTGATTCTTCAACCGCTTCTTCCTCAGCTTTTTACTAAAGAGGAGTTTTTTAACCGGGACCGGCCGCTTGTCACGACATCTCCTTGAACCAGACAAGGGTTGTATTGCTTCTCCCCCGCTCCTCGTCGCCTCTGACTGACAAGGGATTATCATCCCCGGCTCCAAAAGGTGCTGAACCGAGTTTTCATTATCCCAGACGTCAAGATTGGTTTTCGTCAGCGGCGAAGGCGGCTGGCTCCCTCCGGCAGCCCTTTGGTGAATCCAAATGGAACACGGCACCTACAAATCGCCGCCGATTCCCCGGACCTGGCCTTACATCGTGGCCTTGTCAGCTCAGATCCCGTTTGCCTCCGTCGCTTGTTCTTGGCGTCAACATCTTAATTAGCAGAGTTTCTCTTTCATTTCCTTAATTACTCAAAACCTTACGGCGAGTCGTTTTCCAGCTTGGACGGCGACTAGATGAACGGCAAGAGCCGTGAGGAACCCAAACCCGCTCTCCAATCTTAAGATTTGTACCGTAAGGAAGTTTGGTGCTTTTTATTTCTCACCCGGCCAACAAGGAAAAACTTCCCTGGAGGTTCTACTTCGAAGAAATAAGGTTAGAAGAAAATAAACCAGGATTTAGAGTCTCATTACAACAGAGCTTTGTTTCATGGCCTGAGGTGTCATCCTTTGCCAGAGCTGGGCATGATGCGCCTTTAGCTTCAGAGCCCTCACTGGGATCACGCTCGATCCTCTAAACTTGCAGAAATCGGTTAATTCCAAGCACCAACAGTTACACCCGAGTCCTTCTGCCAAGATCCAGATGTCTAAAGTCATCCACCGCAGCCCCAGAGATGAACAGACGGCCAATATTAAGAGAATTCAGATAACAAAGTTCATGTTGCACGTGGTAGCTGGCAAAAAAACCCCATCTATACATGGGATAGATAGGGAGGTAGATAGGTAGGGAGGTAGATGGATAGGTAGGTAGATGGAGAGGNTTTTCATTTTTGGCATTTAAAAATTCAATGCATATAATGTTCTGCTCCTCCCACCAAGAGAAGAGTAACTGCACAACAGTCCCGGGTATTCAAAATCACCTCTGATGAACTAAATCATAAGAGCAAGGAAGCAAAGGGAACTTACACACATTTTTTATGAAGTACGAAGAAGTTTCCTGCATCACAGGGATGTTCTGAACTGGAAAAGCACTTTTAGGCAGCAATTCCTCAGGGGGAATTGAACAGCAGCATCCTCCAGAGTTCCCACGCACGGCTCCATTGAGTGTCTCCAACCCACCATTTATAAAAACATACATTAAGACCAGAATGTATTCCCTCAAACTGGTGCGATCCAACAAGACTGGAAGGTGACGCTGGGATTCTGTGATCTGGACAGGCTGGAGAGGTGGGCCCACACCAACCTCATGAAGTTCAACAAGGTCCTGCACCTGGGTTGGGGCAATCCCAAACACAGGTTAGGCAAAGAATGGCTTGAGAACAGTTTTGAGGAGAAGGATTTGGGGGTGTTGGATGATTAAAAAAAGCTCTGGGGAGACCTTATAGTGACCTCCCAGTAACTGAACAGGACATACAAGAAAGCTGGGGATAGGAGTTTTTACAAGAGTTTGTAGTGACAGGATGAGGGGTGATGGTTTCAAGCTGGCAGAGGATAGGTTTGGACTAGATGTCAGGAAGAAATTCTTTTCAGCGAAGGTAGCGAGACCCTGGCACAGGTTGCCCAGGGAAGCTGTGGATGCTCCAGCCCTGGAAGTGTTCAAGACCAGGCTGGACAGGACTTTGACCAACCTGGTCTAGTGGGAGGTGTCCCTGCCCATGGCAGGGGGCGTGGAATGAGATGATCTTGAAGGTCCCTTCCAACCCAAAGCGTTCTATGATTGATTCTGTGATTCTGACTTATCCTTCCCGGGACGATACATCACAAACCACAGCTCGCACACCTACCACCCAAAGAAAACCCAACTCTGCAAAGACACTGAGAAGTTTCACTGAAGCATGTTGAGCTTCCAGAGCGAAAACCAGCCCAAACCTGATGAGGTGCTGAGCAGATGTGGAGTCCGTTATCATCCATAGGAACAGCAGCTGCTTGGAAGGACTTGAACATTTTATACTTCAGAAGGACCCAGCTGTTACACACCAGCAGAGCTGACCTTCAGCTGACCTCCCAGGGCTTGCCCGTGCAGATAACACAGAAGCCGGGCGCTATTTTCTGTTCCAATCAGTGCCCTCGAGGTTTTTCAGAGTGTACAAAAAAACCCTCCTTTTCCCATTTCTCCTGATAAACTAACCCCAGGTACGGCGAGCACAACACACAGCTCCCTGAATCCTCTACGGCCACGCGACTCTGAGACGATACCTGACGGGTCTAGAAGGAGCCTGTGACCCACAGCACCTTTGACAAAGTAATAGCGCGCTGGAAATTATCAGTTGACAGCGAGGAGCACGGCACACGGCTGCTGGTGAGACATCTCGTGCCCTCCGAGCTCCTCTGAGTAAGGAAGATCAAGAGCTCAGATTAGGCACCCTCTGAAATAACGATTAGCGTCCACTGAGCTTTCTATTTTCCAGTTACAGCCCATTTTGCTTCTGTTGTTGGCTAGCATTTATTTATTTTAATTGATGGGCAGCTCCAGAATCCAGCTCCTGTCACAGCCCCAGTCACACAACACGTAGACACGCAAACCCCTGCAAGACTTTGAGGCACTTGGTTCAAGGCCACTGTGCTGGTGAAAGCTGCGGGATCAAGGGAAAGCTAATCCTTTAAGGTAGGAACAATGCACAAAATCATAGAATTACGGAATACCTTGGGTTGGAAGGAACCTCTCAAGGTCATCTAGGCCAAACTCCCTGCACTAAGCAGGGACATCCTTAACTAGAGCAGGTTGCTCAGAGCCTCATCAAGCCTCACCTTGAATGTCTCCAGGGATGGGGTCTCAACCACCTTCCTGGGCAACCTATTCCAGTACGTACCGTGGCCCAGCCTGGAGTGTTGCAGGGGCTTGGGGGGACCCAAGGGCAGGACCCGGCCCTTGGCCTGCTTCACCCTCATCCCCTTGGCCTCGGCCCATCGCTCCAGCCTGGCCAGACCCCTCTCTAGAGCCTCCCAACCCTCCAGCAGATCAACATTCCCATCCAACTTGGTGTCACTTCCAAACTGACTGAGGTCACCTCAATCCCCTCACCCAGATCGTTGATGAAGATATTAAACAAGACCAGCCTCAAAACTGAGGCCTCGGGGACACCGCTTGTGACCAGTAAATGAGAACATAAATTCCGCAGCCAGCACGTGGTTGAGATGGGATTCGAGGGAAATAAAGAAACGAGAAGCTTACTGATGGTCATTACTTGTTCTGTCCAAAAGAAACCACCTATGACGTGGCACTGCCAACACCAACCTGAGGAACCGCCTCTCTGTTAGTCTAGGAGGAGATATTTCAGTGAGGTCCTTGCTTTTTTTCTTCCCTCCCCCTTTCTTTTTCATGACAATTGTCAAGCGACTTGTGTGTCCGGCATCAAGGGAACAAAAAATACACGGCCTGAGTCTTCCTCCTCCGGTTTCAGTGGAGTAAGACACAAGAATTCCACCTCTAAATCACTTCCAGCAGGTCCCCTTCTCCCACCGAGGGGGGAACGCGTGCCTCACGCGCTGCGCTATTTCAGTCCAAATGAAAGAGGTTAATGACAAAGCCCCGCTCTGATCTTCTCCCATTTGAAGGCTATTTAAATTAAATTCTTCTTTCAAATAGTTGGCACGAGCCAAACTTTTCACCCAGATCGTTCTTTCTTTCTTGTTTTTTTTTTCATGCAGATGCGTCTTTGAAGGTTGGGTGGGGTTTTTTTCACAGGGAAAAAGATTTCCTAACAACCCTCCCCTCTCCCCCTGCTGCCAGTGAAAAAATCATCCCCGTGGATAAAGCTTGTCAGGAGGAGAAATTGTGTGGCATTCACAGACCAGAGAGTGTCACGTGCACCTGATTGTACAATTAAATTGTATTTCTCTTTAAAAGGGGTAAAAAAAAAAAGAAGAAGCAAAAGAAAAAAAAAAGAGAGAATCAAAATGCAGATCTTGCTGTGGTCTGGGATTCGGGAAGATTAATGAGCCACCTAAAAAGGCCCAGCAGCTTATAATAGAAAGAGAGGAGAGGACATTTTTAACATAAAGTTCAAAGGGAAACTTTTCTTGATGGTTCAACGGTAAAGATTTCGCAGCAAAATCAGCTCATCTATTGTCCCCATTGACTCCCTACGTTGACTTCTTTTTTTGTCACCTATTGCATCACGTTCGAGCTCCTCCAATTCATCCCAAAAGGGCAACAGAATCTTGTCCCCATCCACGCTAATTCCTGTATTTTGTCCTTTCCTTCTTTGTCAGCTCGTAGGCTTTGTTCTTCCCAACCCGGCATCACGGCTCTTTTGCATCCTCCTCTCTTGAAAATGCTCACAAACTCCCACTCGTGACAGATGTTGCCTCAAGATTCACCCTTTTTGTCAATAAGGAGTTGCTCTTGCAACGTGGCGGTCGGTGCCCGTCTGTAAACCAGAGCTCAGAACTCAGGAAAGGGGCTGGTTAAAAACAAAGCCTCAGCTCAGCCCAACAGCAACAACCACAGAGACCCAGATCTCAGCCACAAGGGACCTGGAAGAGGATGTGGAGCGAGTCCACNGCTCAAGTCCCTTAATCATCCTCGTAGCCTATGTTGGACTCTCTCTCTCCAGTAGCTCCCTGTCTCTCTTGAATTGGGTAGCCCCAAACCAGACTCAATATTCCAGGGGTGGTCTCACCAGGGCAGAGTAGAGTGGGAGGAGAACATCCCCAGTCCTGCTGGACGCTCTTCTCTGGTGTGTTCTTAAAGTAATATGGACAAGTGTGGAGGCAACTTCCAATGACCAAAGGCAACAAGACTAATCCCAAAGAGACTTGTCAATTCCAAGGCAGATGGGGCCCTGATGGCCCCACCACTGCTTCCAACAGCTCCAAAATTCTTGGCTTTGAACCCACATCTGTCCCATGCAGTTTGTAGCACTTAAAACCTACTGGGATAGAAAAACGATGGTGCAGTTTAAGAGCTTCCACTTTACAATGTCCTACTGACCTAGGTCACCTCTTTCACTTAATCGTGAGCACAAGAGCATGTGGCAGAGCATAAAGGTGAGAATCTGAGTCTCAAAAGGTGACAAGCTGTGAGCTAAACACCTTCCAAGGGTGCGCAAATGGTGATGCTCTAATTTTAAACACAAGTATCTCCACTTTCTTTCATTCCTATATGCTCTCAGATCATAGCGTGGGCAACTGTCAACTCCAGAACATCGTTGTCTCAGATTCCTCCTTCACACTCCATCCAGCAGTATCTGAATATTCACCACAGAATCATTATATCCTTAATCATCAATACTCAGATCATCTTTCTAGTGTCACCTAAGTGAAGCGACCTGTCCACAAGAGCACTGTATGTTCCTCGAGGCTTCTTTTCACACTTTGGGGGGTTTCGCTTGTCCCTGAGGACAACTACAGTTATGAAAGGAAGAAAGGAACACAAGGTCAGCTAAAAATTCTCTTGTAAATTTTAAGACATTCTCAATGAGCCGACTGAAAATTATGACGGGTAAGACTTCAAGGGGAAATTCTACACTTGCCCATCACTAATATTTGAAGCGTAGATATCACAGAATCATAGAATAGAATCATAGAATGCCTTGGATTGGAAAGGACCTCTGAAGGTCATCTAGTCCAACCCCCCCTGCACTGAGAAGGGACATCCTCAACTTGAGCAGGTTGCTCAGAGCCTCATCAAGCCTCACCTTGAATGTCTCCAGGGATGGATGGGGCCTCAAATCCCTCCCTGGGCAACCTGTTCCAGGGTTCCACCACCCTCAGAGTAAAGAACTTCTCCCTGACGTTCAATCTCAATCCTTCTTGTTATGATTAGCCCAGTAAGAAACTACAACCGATGACACAAAATAATTCGGTCCTCCTACACATTATCATCTTCAGATCTTCCCTTCATTTTGCTCCCAAAAATCAACACTTTGGTGAACTGAACTATTCAAGAAGAAAAATAAACCACGAAATGATGCCATACTCAGAGGAGAGAGCACTTCTCTAGGTATACATAGCACTCATCACAAGCAATATAAACCAGCAAGACTAGTCCAGCTCTTCAAAATCACCAACACCCCGCAACTCCTCAACCTTGCACGTTGCACAAAAGACAAAGAATTGGTCCCTTTAGTCCACGCAACAGAAACTCGCAATTCCAAAGATGAGCTGACTGAGCTGAGCTCCCCAAATAATCCAGGGGAAGTATCTCACGTTCAGAATGGGATGGGAGGAAACAAACTGTGGATAAGGAAGCAGACATTAGCTCCGAGCATCCAAAAGCAGCGCTCGTGGCCAGATTGGCAGCATTTCACCCATCGTGTTGTGAATATCTTCTAAAACCTTGGCCTCTAGCTGAAAACACAGAGAGAATGAAGAGAGACCCTGGTGCTTCACAATGAAGCTTAAAAACAGGCTGTGGGACCAAGCAGAGAAGTATTAACATCCCACCGTACCACGGACAGGATGTTCAAGCTCCTGCAAAAGAGAATTCTCCAAACCAGCACATTATTTGTTTCCTCACCTTGAAGTTCTCCGCTTCTGCTGTACAGCTCCCTTCTCTGCTCACGCAAATAGGCGCTCATGCTAATAGCGTGGGAGGAGGACTCGAACCTGGAATTAAAGCAAGAAATAAATCAATCCAGTCAGTCAGAACCCCCACAGAAACGTCCTTCTTGTAAGCACCTCAGCTCCTCACAAAGAGGACTTCCCAGCATGTTGGAGCAAATTATCAAGGCAGACAAAAGCCCGTTTATCCTACAAAACTCCATCACTGATGCTCCACACTCTGGCACCTCCAATCAACGCAGCTCTACCAGCAGGCACCCATGACATAGACCTGCCCTCAAAGCATGGAGATGCTCCTCAGCTCTGCCAGCTGGGAGCACCCAGGTATTTCAGATGAGGGATAGCCCTAAAACCTGGTAAATTCCAAACCAAAGCCATAAGTTAACACCGTCTAAATTGCTAGGAGAATACGCAGAAAAATTCAAAACACACATGCTCCTGGAAACCAGAGAGCAATAAGTTATGAAGTATTTATTGTGTGGTTCTAATTCTCCACAAAGATCAATAGGAGAGGCAGAGACGTGTTTGCCGACTACTTCAGCCCCATAAATGTGATTTTTGCCATTGATAGTAAAAGGCCACAGCCTGGGCACCGAGCTGACACCACAAGGTCTCAGGACGTCTCCGGTCTTGCTGTGCCCTGAGTTGGGTGTCCATGGCCAAGGGCCTCGTGCTTGACCTGCCTGAGCTC
>WEIS01050490.1:0-18620 GCA_013389965.1 Todus mexicanus | reverse complement strand
GCAAGTAACTGCTCTCAGAATAGTATATGAAACAGGAATTGTAAATGGAAATGCAGAATGGAAAATGCGGTATTCTGGAGCTGGGCTTATCTGAGCGCACAGCAAAGACGCGGCAGTTTGCTAAGGCAGCTCCTACTGCTCAAAAGGACACTCAGCAAGGCAAGCTGGGCGCTTTTTTCCTGCCTTGAAAAATGCAGGCTGCCTTCCTGCCATCTTTCTTTCATAATGCATTTTAATCAAATCACAGGACAGCGAATTTGCAGTCAATCCGAGCCAGGAATCTCTAATCTCACCCAGAATTACTTTATAAATAGAACCTGTTTAATACTTTTGTATAAATTTATGCCCGCTGTGTGGCTTGGGTTTAATACGAAATGTGTTTTCCTTGCACCTGGATGGACAGTGTGTAAATGAAAGCTGCGGGAATGATTCAGTTTGTATTTTCCTGGTGACACGGGGTGCGTTGGTCCCACTGATCGCTGTTTGCAGGAGAGCCAATTAACGGCGCGCTTTCTCACGCATTCTCCAGAGCCAAGTCACATTAGTTAAAACAACTCGCACGCAAGTGGTGGTGTATCATACATAATGAGGAAATAATTAGTGAACCGGCTATTCTGATGGAAAGATGTCACTGTGAAAGAGGAGCCAAGGCTGTAGTGGTCTCTGCCCTTGGTTCCCATCTGCTGGGGGTGTGCAGGGAAGGCTGGGTGCTGGCGCGTCTGGTCCCCAAAGCCAGGTACTCTGGCTGGTGTGATATCTTGTCACCATGAACCACTGACCCCATCACGGAGCACAGGTGAGAAGGGGATTGAAGCTGAGTGCATTTGATAAACTCATCAAACTGGTAATGTAGACGTGGGTTTGATTGCAGCAAATGTTGTTGCTGGATGTGTCGGTTTGCCCGTGAGCCCTTTACACCGACCAAGAAAGATGCTCTGAGGGACAGGACTGGACCAAGCTGCTGAGCTCCCTGGCTTGCATTTACCATTGCAAAGACTTTGTCTGTGTGATGCGCATGTTTATGAGACAAGCTGCGAAGTTTCGTGCGTGTCCGTATTTCCTGGGGACGTTTCCCGCAGGCCTGCCAGGGATGATCAGGTGCTCCCGTATATCAGCACTTCTGATGGATGCAGGCATGCAAAAACCAGAGCTGACATCATGCACGTCTGCCCAGGAGCTGGGGAGTGAGAGAAGCGGTACCTGCTGTTGCACAGCGCCTTCCACGACAGCCTCTCGGAGTAACAAGATTTTACGAGGGCTGTGGAAAGCATAAAACGTATCCAATGAGTTATAGGTCAAAATTAGGGCTGGGGATAAAGGATAGAAAAATCAGGGTAAATAAAAGAACTGCTGACAGGGAAATGAATAATTTTGTACAGCAGCTTTTGCTTAAAGCTCTTGCAAAGGGCTTGAGGAATTACTCACTTCATGTCAATTCAAAGGTACCATCCCAAGCCCTGGCAACTGCTGATAAGAGTCAGATTACCACGACTCGTTTCTGCTCGAATGTGTTCAAAAGAGATGCAGAACAGCAAAGGGATGTAGAACACTGGCTGGGGCGACCATCATCCTCCTCGTCAATGGCAGCACAGTGCCCGGGTTCAGAGGTCTGGTTTTATAACACGATCCCTTGGTTAGTTCCTCCATGGGTTAAATCACCTGGCTGGGAACTTTTGTACTGGTTTTGGTGGTGCTGTTCTCCAGAGGGAATTATCAATGCTCCATGTTACCACAGATGATAGTATCTCCAGATTTTATTTAATGGATTTGCTTATTATAATGGTTTGGACATTGAGGTGCTGGAGCTGGTCCAGAGAAGGGCAGCAAAGTTGGTGAGGGGTGTGGAGAAAATGTCTTAGAAGGAGTGGCTGAGGGAGCTGGGGCTGGTTAGTCTGGAGGAGGCTGAGAGGTAACAACTCCCTGAAACATGGTTGAGTGAGATAGGTGCTGATCTCTTCTCTCAAGTGTTCATAAGACCAGAGGTAATGGGCTTAAGTTGCACCAGGGGAGGTTTAGGTTGGATATTAGGAAAAATTTCTTTACTGCAAGAGTGACAAGGCTGGAACAGGCTGCCCGGTGAAGTGGTGGAGTCACCAGACCTGAAGGGGTTCAAAACCTGTGTAGATGTGGCTCTTGAGGACCTGGTTTAGTGGTCCTGACAATGTTTAGCAGATGGTTGGAATTGATGATCTTGAAGGTTGTTTCCAACCTTGATGATCTGATGATTCTATAATGTACATATTTTTTTCTACTATGAATATTTTAACAACACAACTCAGGTTACTACTTGCGATCTCGTTGCAGATGTCCCTGCTCACTGCAAGGCGATTCAACTAGATGACCTTTAAAGGTCCCTTCCTGGCCAACCCAGTCTGTGGTTCTATGATTCTGTGATTCTAGAATTCCGTGACTTTATGATTCTACATCTCTATGATTAAGGAACTTCATTCTGCACTCTGGTTCATGCCACATCAGGTATTGTGCTTCCAAAGACAGAGGCTGTCAGAACATTTTCTAGTTAAAGATGCAAGCTGCCCAGATTAGAGGGGCAGGGCTGTGTGCAGAGCTGCTCTTTCCCTTTCTGTTTCTGTGTACCTATATACCTGCATATATTTGTATAATATGATTAAGGAACGAAAACCACCACAGCACACAGGCAAAGCTGCCTTTTTCTTTAAAGCAAATACAGTAAGAGAAAAAGCTATATTCAGACTAAAAGCAAAGTTAGAAGGAACGCTTCTTTTCATCTGAAATACTATAGATGTCTGAGGAGATTTTTTTTTTTGAGGTTATGTCACCGTCTGCACTTTTAATCAAGGATTTCTGAAATGGAGCAGGATTGAGGGCAGAGCTTTTGTTTCATGTTGTCTTCTTGGCTCTCTTCATCCTTGTTCATGCTTCAGCAACCTATTTTTCATTTCATTTTCCCAGAGCGATCAAAGACAAAACACGGATTAGAGCCCTGAGAGCAGCTTTAAATGCAGCTGAAACCTGCACTTGGGTAACTGCATGGAGAGTAAAAGTGTCCTGACTGAGGAGATTACTTGAAGTTTAAGTAGACCCCTGTGAAGAAGATACCTCTAGGGATGATAAATCAGTATTACTGCTGCTGGCTATTTTTTAATTTAGGTTGTTGGCCTTTAAAGAGGACATCGCTACCTCAGGTTGGAAGTTAGAAGGTTGTGCTTGACTGAGGAGGTGTGATTTCGGATGGGATTTTACCTCACATGAGTTATTACACAGAAAAGTTTTAAAAACATATAGAAGGTACAATGATTTTTCTTCTTCTAACCAAAAAATCTGTATTCATGGCTAGACCCTTTCATTACTGGACTGATCTACATTTACCTCTGTTTGCTCTGACCTTGTTTAGGGTTCTGCAATGATAAACATAGAGTCATAGAAACATTTCAGTTGGAAAACACCTTTAAGCTCATTGAGTCCACCCGTTGCCCAGCCCTGCCAGGGCACCACCACCCCTTGTCCCCTCAGCACCGCATCTCCACGGCTTGGAAACCCCTCCAGGGATCAGGGGGACTCCACCCCTGCCCTGGGCAGCCTGGGACACGCCTGGGCAACCCTTGACAGTGCCCAAGAAATTGTTCCTCAGCTCCAACCTAAACCTCCCCCAGTTGGGGCAACTTGAGGCCAGTTCCTCTTGTCCTGGCGCTTGTTCCTTGGTAGCAGAGCCCGACCCCCCTGGCTCCAAGCTCCTGAATGAACTGCAGGGAGTTGTGCAGAGCCAGAAGGTCTCCCCTGAGCCTCCTTTGCTCCAGGCTCAACCCCACCAGGTCCCTCAGCCGCTCCTCACCATACTTGTCCTCCAGACTCCACAATACGATAATGAAATCGTAGATACCATTGAAGACAGAATTAATTCCTTGCTCAGTTAAACCCCACCCCAAACAAACCAGCGGCGCAGCTCTCGACAGCACGGTACAGTCCTGGCTGGCTGCCTTTGGTTTCCCCTGAAGGAGACGCTGCAATGGGCTCTCCAGAGTCTGCACAAATTGCAGTGCCCAGGGTTGATACTGAGTTTTCTTGTTTAGAAAATTAGTATTGCGACTTCCTGACCTTTGTTGTTTTGTTTTGGTTTTTTTTTAACTCACTTCTTTTTATTATGTTCATAACCGTCAGACCAACTACATTTGCATTTTGGCCTAGGAATAAAATCTGTACATTTATTTTCATTAAGAGGTTTATATTGCTCTTGTCCAAAACAATGCAGCAAAACATCACAATTATTCCAAGTGATCATTGCAAATGTAGCCAATAATTAGCAAGTGATTGGGGGGGGAGGGAGGATGAAAATCCGCTTGGGAAGCATAATAATTACCCACGTATTTCTTTGGGTCAGGCAGTCGTGTTACATCAAACGCTAGATTTATTATTCCATTGAAATCATTTTGAAATAATTAAGAATTGTGTCATGCATCTGACTGAGCAGATCCAGAGTACGAAATCATACATCTAAATTAGGAACTGAACGGAGGATTGCCAGTGAAGATGGGAAGTGAAATACTTTCCTCACTTCCTAGTCAAAAAAAGGAGTGAATATTTATTTTTCCCCTCACCGTGTTTCAAAATAATTGCCGTTTTGTTTCCATTTGATTGGAAAAAAATGTGCTAAAATGAAACAAAAATGCTAAAGTACAAGCCTGAACAATAGCGGGGAAATCTCTGCATCTCTGCGGTGTTGGTTGGCTGCACCTCCAGGTACGCTCAGAGGTAATAACAGTGCCTTGAGTGACTCCAGCACTGCATGAGGTTTAGTTTCTTAATATCAATATGCATAATTCGATATTAATATCAAAGCCAGGCTGGCTACCTACTGAGGCAGAGCTCCCGAGCATGTTTAGTCTCATGCAGATACCACATCGTACCAGAGAGCACCCACGCGCTTGTGTCATCCCCTTGAGCACTAATTCTCAGGAATAAAGTGCTACATAATCTTATTTTTAAAAATATATTTTCAAGGAAGGAGCAAAAGATGCCTGTGTTAAACTCAATAATGCAACATTTTGGCCAAAAAATGAGTTATTTCCAGACACTCCAGATCGATTTGTTGGCTTTAATTTGACATCAGCGTAATGACAGTAATCTGGAAAGTGTCCTATATATTTTTTCTGTTATTTTTCCTTCCTCCTCAATACAGAGAATCATCAGAAGATGTTTCTGTAAGATACGTTTTGTTTGGGTTTTTTTCTGGGTTAAATCCAATGAACTGGAAGCAGTGATTTTTTTTAATTTTTTTTTTTTTTTTTGCATTGCCTACAGTGGAATTGGCATCAGCAACATTCGCAGCAGAGACGGGGAAGGCTTCAGATGTTTTATTATTTAATTGCTGTGCAGTGACAGTTAAAATAATTGCGACGGAAGTAGTGGGATTTGCAAGTGAAAAAATATTACTCCTGGAGAAAAAAAAACCATGCTGAGAGGGATGTGGTTCTTTAAAAGCTGGTGATTTTGCACAGAATTTGGGAACTTCTCTAAGGATTGAAAATTATTAAAATTGCCGCATGCAGTGTGAGTGCGTCCACAAATCTCATCGGTTTTGCTCCAGCGCACGTTGTGGCTTCTTCCTGCGGTGCTTGAACGTGGAAGATCTTTCTCTGGAGCATAAGGACAGGAGGTTCCTGCAGCCCCAGGGACTCAATCGTTGCGAGGCAGAATATCGCTGGTTTTTCTCCTTTCGGTGAAAATCTGAATAATTCCACCAGATGCCTTGGGAACGAGAGGGGATTCAAATGGTGCTGTATGAATTGCAGCGAGTTATGAAGGAGGATGCTGAGAATCCGACTGACCCATGGGAGAAGCAGGGATGGATTTTTGGGAGCCGAGTGGTTTGTTGTTATTTATTGGCTTGGAATTGTTACCTTCCTCCATGGTGCCAAGCCCAGGGGTATGATCCCTGCTCCCAGCACCCTGCAGAAGAGCTCTCACTGACAGACAGCAGGCAATGGGCTGGTTGCCCAACGATATCATGGAATAATTAAGGCTGGAAAAGACCTCTGAGATCATCGAGTCCAGCCTCTGACCTAACACCACCACTCAGCTAAACCCTGCCACTAAGTGTGGCATCCAGTCTTTTCTTAAATACCTCCAGGGACGGTGGCTCCAACACCTCCCTGGGCAGCCCATTCCAGTGCTTTATACCCCTTTCTGTGAGGAAGTGTCTCTGAAGGGATCCTTAGGTTTGTGCTATTCACTGGTCCACAGGCCAAATCTCTTCCCTTTCCTACCTAGAGGGAAGGTACAGCACCAACCTGCTCCCACTTCCAGTATTTTGGGTTTGTTTTCCCTGTTTCTAGCGATTCCGCTCTTCTGCAGCTCTGCCTCTCCTGAGTTTTTGCTGACAGGACAGAACTGCTGGTAGCGAACACATTATTCATTGTGATTGAGTGCCTAGTAATTACTTTATATATTCTTTCAATTCTCAAATTAAAACCATTTACTGGTAGGAACAGATGTTAAATTCAGGATTCTTGTTGATTGTTAGCGTGACACACACATGAGATGTTTGAAACGAGAAGGCTGATTGAGTTTTAAATATGCTGATCACACCGGTGGAAGCGAAAATAATTGAAACTGGGAATAACTGAAATGTTTGCAAGGAGAGAAGACAGAGTTGGGGTTTGTTTTTCAAAGTCCTGACTG
Source organism: Todus mexicanus (assembly GCA_013389965.1). Taxonomy (NCBI): domain Eukaryota; kingdom Metazoa; phylum Chordata; class Aves; order Coraciiformes; family Todidae; genus Todus; species Todus mexicanus. The sequence goes on along the minus strand of WEIS01050490.1, from coordinate 11,963 downwards.
CATAAATCGTGTTAAACTCTGCAGACTAAATATAATAATTTCCTGTAGGCTGGAGTTCCAGACTGGAGACTTGCATCACTGTTACTTCAAAATGTCAGGAGAAAATAATTCTTAAAATAAGGTAAAAATCTATTTTCAAATCAACACTTCAGGTATTTTCCACATGCTTGTAGGAGCTTGATTTTTTTTTTAAAAAAAAATGTTTGCTTATTCAGTAAAATTACATTTTTTCAGAGAATCTGACGCTGTTGCCTACCAAGGGATTAGTGCCCATCACGAAGGCTGAGCAGCTCTCTTGCAGTCCCTCTGCCTGAGCCCCAGCTCGTGTTCCCAAACTAGAGAAGGTGATGGTTCCACTCTGCAAGGGCTGCTGGGGAAAAAGAAGCAAGCGGCTGATTCCAAAGCACCCAACAGAGGATCCAAATCTCTAGGCTGGAGGTAAGGACAACCTATCATCACTGTTAAAATAAGAAAGATTTCTTTTTTTACCTCTGGGGACAAATTTGTGCTCGTCTTTTGCATAAGAAAATTTAAACCCCATCAGAATATTTATGACAAAAAAATGTCTATTTTAATCACGATGGAAGATTTTTGCAGCATTCCACTTTCTAGTGACCTTGTTGCTTTGAAACCTCTCTGCTGGTGCTGGACAGGTGGCATCTCTGGGATGCTCCTGGCGAGTGAGATGTAGGTTCTGCTCCCAGGTTTGCCCTGAAGCCACCGAGGTCTGGTGTGAAGTCTGCCAGGTTCCACCAACCCAGAAAGTTATTCTTTTCCAACTCTGCAAAGGTGTTGAGAGACTTAATTAGAGACTTTGTTCCTAGATTTGAAGGAGAGAAGATGACTGGTTTGTATGTAGAGCTTGTATTTGTTTCAGTAGCTTGACTTTGCAGGGTTTATTGTGTACAAGGAATGGAAATGTTGAGTTTGGAAAGTGATATATTAACAATTGCAATTAACCCCACAATCCCCAGGAGTGGGGTTTAAATCGCATTGCTTTTAATTAAGTTTAGTGGCCAAGTACTGCTTGTTCTTAAACATTTTACTGGCACTTCTGCAACAAAAGCACTTTAAAGTGTGTATGTTGTGCCAGCTCGACCCCGTGTGAACTCCTGCCAAGAGGTAACGACGTAGGGAGAGGAAATTCAGTCAGAAAAAGCAGTTTCTGAGCAGGTACAACTTTTATTTGTTACAAAACACTTTGGTATATACGTACTTTCCTGTTAGGTCGGATATAATTTACAGATTTATAACACTCGCTGAACTCCTCGAAATGAGAAAGCTCCCACTGAGACAGAAAATTGTTGTTGCATTGAATGATCCTTGACAATCTATTGTCAGAAGACGTGCCACGTTAAAGCAGCCTGGCACCGGCGCTGGAGAAAGTCTCTGACACACGTCGTCTTCTGGGGCTGTCAGGCTTTATTACGCTCATGATCCATGGAGGAAGGGTTGCTAATAGCAGACATTGACCCACTGGAGGTAATTGCTGTGAAAACATTATTCAAGCTGATTATGTTAATGACAGAAGGACGAGGCTCTTCCTCAAAACTTAGTACGACATCACCAGAGACGCTTTATTTATTTAGCTGATTGATCATTTAAAGGTTTATAAAATGCCTTCCCTGTATAATGACGCTGCGTAATCATGTACATACAAATTAAACAATCCACAAAGCTGACGGCAGGATGGTTGTTGCAAAGCTGATTTTCATGTAAAAACTCAAGACTTTTATGGGCTTATTTACATAACAAGTCATGGTCTAGTCTTCTTTACCAGCGTCAGCGTCACGGAGTTGGCTTCGGCTGTAAATTTTTACGGTTTGGAGAAGAGAACGGTTCGCATATCTGAGCGATTTGAAAAACTTTATTTATTTATTTTTTTATTGAGGAAATCAGTGTCATTTTCTTCCAGCAGAACAATCCCTTCCTCAAAAATGTGGTGCTTACATGCTTTCCCAAGGCAAAGTTACAACTTTTCTCTTTCCAGTTAGTGTCTGCAGATTGCCTCCTCTTCTTGTGCTCTCCTCTCTACCAGAAACAAATCTCCTGCAGACCTCTGGGTCTGAGAATCTCTGATCCCCTGGAGCTCACGCTGCTCTCTGGCTGCTTAACCCGGTGTAGATAAAAAGATCTTCATGTAGACAGAAGGTAGGATGGGCACGTCCTCCAGCTGGCAAAGTGCCACAGAAGCAAACTATTTCTCCATACAAATGGTCTAATCAAGTATCTTGAGGTTCACCACCAAATTTGACAGCAGTGATCCCTAAACCAGAGGTGGCTGAGCCAGTGAGGAAACAGCTGTGAGTCAAAGCCTGGAGACAGATGTGCTTCTGTTAGCAGAGCAGAAGGAAAGGTGACCAAGAACAAAATGATGGCCAAGCCTTAAGGCTCTCAGCTCTCCTTGTTTCACCATGACTTGACTTGTAATCAAAGGGTAGTTATAGCAATTTATTTTTTACCATCTTCAACTTATTTGACTACAACCAGAGAGCTCTAGAAATGAATTAATAGGTTTTTCACATTAGAAGTGGCCATTGCCCAGCTAACCTACATATCTGTTGCTACCGAGTTTCACGTCTTCTGAATCTAATGTGTTTGACAGATCTGACAAAATGGCTAAACCCAAACAGAGCTGAAGAATTTCTTCTCTCTTCCCTGCCCTCCTGCCCTGTCTAGTGTGTCAGAGTGTCTGCTGCCTTTGGCTTTGCAACTTTGGGCGATTTCTGCATTTGCAACCCAGACCAAGCTGCAGAGAGATAGATACATGAATATGCTGCACCGTTATTTGGCAATTTTTTGAGTAGTGTGGCCAACACTTGCATTTACACAAGCCTTGGTTAAATCAGCCTTGCACCCTTTTTAGAAGTTATGACTTCAAACTTTGACGTGAAACGGAAACACCGACCTGCTACAGATGAAGCACATAAATAAACCTTTGCTTAAACATCCTTCAGAAAAAAAAAAAAAGTGCTTTGTTACTAAGTCACACTCCTCTCATATATATGAAAAAAACCCCAAAGCAGCTGTTTTCTTAATATTCAATGGCTGGAAGAGAAAGCAGGTTTACTACCTTATTTTCCATCTTATTTTCTACAGGGTAATTCAAATCAGAATGAAAAGAAAAAAAAAAGCCAAACCCAAACCAGAAAATGTTTTGATATACCTGAATTCTCGCCACCTTCCCGGCATCTGTGGTACTTAATAAAAAAGTGATCAGCAGGACGATGAGTTTTCTACAGACCGCAGGGGGCAACATCTGTTTCTCCTCATCCTTTCCCCCCTTGAACAGGAAATTAAATACAAATTGCTAAATTAAAGTAACCTAAGGAATTAACTTAATTAAAAATAAGAAAGTTCAGACTTGTGTCTCTTCGCTTCTCTCCTTTGGGAGGTTTTGCTGCTGGAGCTGAGCCGGTAGGAGTGTGGTCTCTTTGTGCCCATGCTGATATCCATCTCTCTGACAGAGCCTGTGGTTGGGTGCATGTCTGCAGCTCCAAAGCTATTCCAGCGCCGGCAGCTGCTATTGATTAAACTGTATGTGGTATTGCTATTGGTGGCTGATCGGTGTCAATCAACTCATTCCTGGCTTTGGAAAGTCAGTGGTTTGATTTCAGCTTCCCTGATCAGTCCATTGCATGAATACTGACAAATACCTTCAGCCTAGGCAAGAGTCATTAAAAGACCAGCTGAAATATTGATAATTCAAGTAATTCAAGCATTTCTGGGGAGAGTTTGCTGTCCTGAACAGCCCCGTGTGAGCATCAGATTCTGCTATTCAGAGCACACAAATCATCTCTCCAGATAGAAATTCAATAACTCTCCCCAGAACTACCTGTTAAAACTTAGGCAGTAGATGAAATATTTACTCGGTCCTTCTCAGGTACTTCTGGTTGGCCAGGAGAATTTGAAGTGGTACTAAATGGTGAGGAGCAGCTGGGCAGCAGCAGGGGCCAGGGCTGTGAGTACCGTAGTGGTGATGGTGGTGGTGGTCCTCAGCTGAGCCTCGTGGGATCCAGACACCCACACTCATGAGGCCACCAGGACATCCCTGCGTGGGCTCTTTGCACTTAGGCATTGTTGACGTTGCATAAATCCTTTCCTTGGATTTGACACTAGAGATGATGTAAGTCCAGAAGATCTGCTAAGAGCTGAATCAGCAAAGCGACATCTGTATCTCAATTCCCCCTTAAAATCACTGCGACATGAACATGTTCTTAGCGTTTAGGTGATGACATGGTTTGGAGTATGAGTGGCTTGAGGTTTGAGCGTGGAGTTACACCTTGGGCAGCAGTGCTTTGATTCAGAGCCTGAATAATTTCTCCTACAGTTAATTGTTATAGACTTGAGATACAAACAGTGCACTGGCAACTGAACTAGTAATTTTGCTGTTTAAAAAGCCAATGACCTAGGCTTCCAGTCTTTCAGGCTTTCGCCTCCCTTATTCTTAAATAATATCTGTGCAACCATTGACTATTTTGTTCTATTTCACTTCATTAGGAACTGATGTAGCCAAAAGAATTCTGGTTTTACTGTTGGTGCCCAGCTCATGTTTTCTTTTATCCCATTATTCATTCCACTCGCTTGGCCTGAAATTGATGCTTGATTGTCATGTAAACTACTTTTCAGATGCACATCTGAGCTGCTAAGCTATAGGAGCGGTCGGTACAATATATTTCAGGGATGTTAGTCTAAATGAGAAGTGGATGTTAATGAGGGCAGGCTTTCAATGGGAACTCACCCGAGCGATCCTTTTTTGTCTGGCTTGTAAAGGTGGGTTCTAAACACATTATTTCACTCAACCATACGGACATTACATCTCCCACATCCTTTATTCTACATACGGGTTTTGTCTCTCTTGACTGGCTGCTTCCCATGCAGAAAAGGGTAGAGAAAAACCTGAAATCTGAACTTGCCAGCACACGGATCTCGTATCTGCAAATAGATACAAATTTATGGCAGGAGCAGGGGATAACGGTTTCGAGTTTTACAGGCTTCTCTCTGCTTCGGCGACGACCGGCAGAAGGTCAGTGAATATGTGGAGAGGTGGCATAAGAGAATTTTGCCAGCTTTGCTTCGCGGCTCATGCTTTTTTATGTGCTCTATTTCGTAAAAGGCAGGAAAAGGGGCTTCGGTGCCATTTACTTGGGAAGGTAATTGGAGCAGACATTCAAGTCTTAAGTAAATCAGCTCTGTATCATTTGACACACAACATTACTTCAATTAGTATGACTTTCAGCATTATCTAGACAGAGGAAGAGATCTACCATGCTAATCAGAATATTAAAGTGACACTAGCATTTATATATTATGAATATTTACTTAACAAATGAATGCATGAGAAATGAGATTGGTCCTGAAATCTTTCTCAGTAGAGAAGACGTGGATTCTTCCCCCTGCCTCAGGAAATTCTTGCGTCTAATCCAGTTATCAAATTTTCAGTGCATCTGAGGCTGATACCTCCTCCCTCAGTCAGAGCAGCTTGTGTCATAGCTCATGTCATCGGTTGCACAGGGGCTTTTTCTGCACGTACAGGAATCACGTGCAATTTTCTGAATGGTGCATGAGGCTGAAAGGTATTTTGAGGCAGCTCTTTCACACGTGTTTCTACACCAGTTAACCAAATCACAGATAATAGTTCCAAACCTGGAGCATGAAGCCTCATATTCAACCTAATTTTCACTGTGATCACGGGGGCCACAGGTTAATGTGTGGAGTACCTAAAGCTGGACAAATTTCCAGGTCCAACGTGAGTATAGATAGGTTTGTGCTTGGGGTTGTGGACATACATCTTCTCCGATATTCTCTCAGTAAGACTCGCATTTAAGATGCATTTAGCTCCAATGTCTGTGTACAGCAACTCGTACAGCAACCTTGTATTAGCATTGTCATGATCATTTCTTGGCCATCCATCATGCCAGTATCTCTGCATCCTTAGGTAGAGCAAGTGACACCTTCTAGAAGCAAAGGAATTTTGATTGCACCTTATCTAGAGCTCAGCATAAAGGTACATCTCCTATAGCAGTCTTTGCTGGATTTTTGCATCACATACAGAATCTTGGGAGGGGATTTTGTTGCATAGGTGACAGTGGGGTGGCTCCTGCGGTGATTTATTTTACTTTGTTTCATTCCGTTCAAGTTTATTCTCCTCAAAGCTTTTAATCTTCCTGTAGAGAAGACATGGACAGAAAGTTGAAAGTGTTGACGAAACCCATTCCTACACTCCGTGACCCTCATTGGGATGTGCCTCAGGGTCTAAGAAGAAGAAAAGGGGGTTTGTAAGAGCCCCTGATTACCAGTGAAGGTGCAGATATCATGATCTTTCCTCCCAATGAATCTGCTGTGGCTCTCCCAGCACTTTCACCCCCTGCAGCACTGTGCTTGTGCCGGGAGCTGGCTCTCTTTCCCACCACGACAGATAAACTGTGCTCATTACCAAACTCCTGCCCATTAATTCTACCTTGTTGACTTCTCCTTAAACAGAGCAAGCCAGCAATTGCAACCAGCAGCAAGCAGGGCTCATTTTCTTGGAGTGCATGATGACCATTGACAGGGTTTGTCTGTGTGACTGACACGGTAGATTAATTTACAATAAAAATGCAACTTCCACACAAATGACATCAGGAGATATCTTGAGTGCTGTGCTCATCTGCCTGGAGGGACAATGTGGTTTTCTATTACTCCTAAGATGCACAGTAACATTGCTTGGCTGTTTTGCTTCGATTCTTTTATATTGTGCTGCCAGTTCAATTACAAATAGAGACAAGCTGCACCAAAGGCAATAATCATTCATCCTCCAAAAAAAATAGGGGAGGGCACCTAAGAAATCACTGGTGACTTCTGAAAATGTGGCATCGCTGCAGCTTTGGAAGAGGTGGGTGTTTGGATTGACACGTTTCCTTTTAATTGACGTGTTCCCCACTTAATGAATCGTTTCGCCCAAGTGAAAATGTATTTGTTGATCTTTTATGGCATCCTTCAGGTCTGGAGTAGGCATGTCCCACACCAGGGTAGATTTCTCTATCAAAAAAATGTCCCCTTCTCTCGCTTCTAATTGCCTAGTTTGTTGAGTTGACAAACCTTCGGAAAAAATTACAGTTTGTGATGATCTCAGCTAAGATATTTAAGATTTTTTTCAAAGTCATCTTGCTCCAGGTCTTTGCCTACACCGGGCAGGCTGTGGCCTGGGACACTCCCTGCAATTGGAGCTCTGACGGCAACGTGTAGGCAAGGAAGGCTGCGTGATGAAGTTGTTCGATTTCTTTAGGGCTTGCTATTGCGACTTTGACAATATTCTTTTAGCACAGCTTCTGCCTTTGGATGTGCGTGAGGCTGAAATTGCATTTCCTCTGCCACGTGCAGAAGTCCCCTAACTTCCCCGCTCCGTCTTACCCTTTTTATTAACGTTATCTTGCCGTGGGACAGGGGGTGAATGCGAGAAGAGGCGAGCGCAAGTTGATTCGCCTGCTATCTCATTGTCTGCAGTCCATAAATCTTGAGAAGTGTGCTCGGAATGGGAAAGGATACCAACTTAATGATACATTTACTCTAACTACGGCGGGGCGTGCGCAGCATCCTGATGCGTGCTGCAGGCTCCTCACGACAGCAGATGTTGCTCTCTGCTTATGAAGGAAGTTTATTGCATTAGCTGCCTGTAAGCAGTTTGCTCTCCAGAAGATTCATAAAGTAAATTAAAATTATCTAATTATTTGTTATCTAATTTAATAGAGAGATGGTCTTGATCTTCAGATATTACACAGATATTATTGCATTAGTGGCCAGGATGGCAGAGGCCCCGTTCTGAGCTCTGAACAGCTACTGAACACAAAGAGAAACTTCTACTCATGTGTCTGGAGATGGGCTGCAATAGCCTTACCAAGTAGAACTTACTGGACTGTGACTTTTATTTACAGGTTTTTCTGCAGATATCTGTCCCTCTGCCTCTGTCACCTCAGAGTCCTGCTGCGACGTCTCTGGCGTGTCCCTTCTCCCAAGGCTCATCTTCCACCAGGTCCTCACAGAGATGTCTCTGCACAGAGCAAGCAGGAAGGCTCCAAGCAGACCACAGTGGTTCGTAGCCTCAACTGGTGACCAAAACAGTGTTTAGTTACTAATCCGTAGTTAATTCTCCTCTCCACCTGCTTCCAAACCTGATGAAGTGCCACCTCCCTTCTGCTCCCTAACATCTTTGAGATCAGTCTTGCAGGGTCTTGAGTTGGGTTCATCACCCAGAATTGCTCTGCAAACCATGGCGTGGCCCATTGCCTCAGGTCTTGCATTCAGCACAGGGTGAGCTTGGAGCAGAAAGTCCCACGTGCTTGAAGAAGAGAACAAGTGAGCCCTCCTTTGATTGCAGTGCTGGTACGTACAGTTTATCCTGTGATTTTGTGAGTCATTACGACAAATCGCTGATGCTGATGCCGCTCATTTCCCCACGGATTGCTTAACTCCCAAGTCAGCATGCAGCAAGCTGCACGTGGTGTCTCCGGATGAAAAAATCACAGGTGTGTTCTTGATGCCATCCAAAGAGAGGAGTGTGGATTTCAGGCAGAAATCAAATCAGACCCCATGGAAAGATTTCCCCCTGAACACCTCAGACAGTAGTAGTGATGTTGAGAGTCAACCTCCTCACCTGGGGAACTTGTGGCCATGAGCAGAAAAGGTGTACGTTTAAATTAAGGCGTCTGTAAAAATCTTTTAGTAAGGAAGGGCTGAACCAGCAGTAACGCCACGTCAGACTTTGGTGCCGTTGGAGAAACTGGAGGAAGAACATCCCTTGCTGCATACCGTGCCCTGACCACTAAACATGATGACCATCCACAGCCTCTTCAGAGAGCTGCTTATTTTTTTATATATATATATAAATATCAAATGCAAAATACATATATACACGTTTTGGCTTCTTTGCACTTACTCTTGGTGCTTCGGGTAGAGGTGCCGTGGTGTTTTCCCATGCAGGGTACATGTGTCTTTGTGCTCTGCTATTATTAGACCACAGCGGTGGCTTTTACTGGCATCTCATAGAGGACCATCCTGCAAAGGATCTTTTGAGGCGATGCTAGTGCAGCCTGGATTAGCTATTTATGGGAGGGATTTCTTGGTGATAATGTTGGATTTTGCTGCAGTTTAGAGTTGGGTTTTTTTAATGCAGGAAGTACTGTAGTAAAGGGGCAACATCACCTTCAGGTACTTAATATTTGTGGTTTCTTTACTAGTTTATTCCTTTCTGTCCCTGATTTGCTCAAGATCCTGTATCTTTTCCTCAACCCTCTCTCCGCTTGACAACCGCATTAATACGTATCATTTAAAAAGGAGATACCAAATCCTTAGCAGGATTCCTTCTGTCTTTGCTTAAGCCCTCTGGATAAATATAATTTATGTCGCCTTCATCAGCACAATCTATTTCTGATGATGGAGGAATGAATAATGCAGTTGCGAGAGCAGCTCGCTCTAATTCTGAGTGAGAGCAGAAATGTTCCTCCGTGCTGGACCTGCCAGAGTACACCCAGGGCTGACAGAAACAAATTCATTTCCAAAATTGAAGATATGAATGTTTGGGAAGAGGTTTGTTGATCATTCGGCCTCTTCTTTCTGTAAATACTTGAGTGTATCGAACTATAACAGGGGCTCTTTGGTCACCAAAGTTCAGCAGCGGATAAAATGCCAAGATTTATACAAAATTAACAGAAATAAACCACTGGAGGTTTGTATTAGCGAAAGTTTAAAAATTAATATCTGAATAAGGATTAGTTGATGTTGAGGTGCAGGATTTCCCCTTTGCTGTGTCTCTTTCTCTGCAGCGGCTACAATCAAGTTCCTGAGATATGTGCCAGTTTTGAAAACACTGTCACAGCCTGTCTTGGCTTTAATACTGCAAGGAACACAAATCCTACATCTGTGGGAGAATACTTCGTGTTTGGCTTGGCAAAAAAATAGCTGTAGGGGAGCTGTGGTGCTGGGTTTTAATGCACCATGTTGTTAATGATAACTACTTAATATTTTACTCGGCTATTCCTTTGGGTTCATTTAAGCGGCAGCTCTCCTAAGCGCTGCAGAAAGACGGGAAATGATAAATTAAGCTAGGTCAAAGAGGAGAAATTATTTTAAATGAATACAAACATCTAATTTGTCTGGACTTTTAATGAATTGAAATGCCAAAGCTGCTAGCGACGACAGCCTTGTAAATCCTATTTATCTCTACTAAAGTTTCCTTATTTTTTTTTTTTTTCTCCCCACTCCTTCATCCTGTGCTCATACATCAAGTCAACATATGGAGACTTGCTCTACTGAAGAGGAACCAGCAGTCGAGGTTTCCAATCCTGAGGTACCTGTGGAGCCACCTAACACCTGACTGGTCCATACTGGGATTGTGCAGACCACACCTCCCAGGGTACATGTAATCTGTACATACCACACTTCCAGTTGCCGTGGCATTTGCTGGATTTATTNAAACCAGCAGCCTGCACCTGGGGCTGGATGACCTGGGGCTTGTTTTTGGCAGTGAGTGTTCAGCAATCTCACAGCGCGATCGGGACCATCCCAACCTTCCTGAGGAGGTGTAAAAGTGAGTGTAAATCTTCCCAGCTCTCCCTCGCCTATCGATCGCCAGGCGCTTGGCAGCAGTCTGACCGGTTTTGTGAGCAATATGTACTATACGAGAGGCATCCATTACCTGCCTCTCTCCTGCAACATTGAAAATCCGTTATTTGCCCTTAGTAAGTGTCTCCTTCCAGGCTTGCATTAACACCGTTGCCATCACATCCCCTAGTTTATTGGCCAGGGTTTGCTTTTCAATGCTATTTACAGCCCGGCTTAATAGCGTCTGCATTTTGTTTGCTGCAGATGATAATTCAGGGCTTTGTTTGGCTGACTTGAAGAAACACTTTGAAACAGCAGCCAGTGAGTTTGACCTTATTGCTGGAAGGATTTAAATAAACACAAGTTTAGCATATTCTGGATCATCACACGATGCTTTGTAAAGACTGTATCAGCCTCCACCCTGCTTTGGTGGGATGTTTGACACAAACATGATTATAGCTGCCAAAACCTGTGCCTTATGCAGAGTCCCTTTTATCTGTTCCTGTGGCCATTGGACTCTGCACCAGGAGACCTTTTCCTGGTGCTCTCACTCACAAGGTGTCAGGAGAAGCTACTGATGAATATAGGGCTGGTTATAAAAATCTGGCTTGCAGCAAGCAGCAGACTGGTGCTTTATCGGGGGGCAGCGGCCAGTTTTGCTTTGAGGAGCACTGTCGTCTCAATATAATGCCAGGTAAGAGCATCTGCTACTTGTTTTCTTCCCTTTGTTGTGATAACATGGACTACTGCATGCTCCTGGTACTGCCTGGGAGCAGCTCCCATCACATCCAGGGAAACTGTGAGTGAGTGGCAAGAGCTGAGAGTCAGCCTGTAGTTGAATTAAAAAAACCCCACCACCTTCAAGATTATTGAGTCCAAGTGTGCCCCCAGCCCTGCCAGGGCACCACTGCCCCGTGTCCCTCAGCACCACATCTCCACGGCTTGGAAACCCCTCCAGGGATCAGGGGGGCTCCACCCCTGCCCTGGGCAGCCTGGGACACGCCTGGGCAACCCTTGACAGTGCCCAAGAAATTGTTCCTCAGCTCCAACCTAAACCTCCCCTGGTTGGGGCAACTTGAGGCCGGTTCCTCTTGTCCTGGTGCTTGTTCCTTGGCAGCAGAGCCCGACGCCCCCCCCGGCTCCAAGCTCCTGAATTTCAGGGAGTTGTGCAGAGCCAGAAGGTCTCCCCTGAGCCTCCTTTGCTCGAGGCTCAACACCCCCCCCAGGTCCCTCTGCCTCTTCCTATCAGATTGCCCTGTAGACTCCTTCCCCAGCTTCATTGCTCTTCTTTGAATGCAATCTAGCATTCCCTGTCTGCTGCCCTTATTCCTTATTGCCAATTGATTAAAATGCCTCTACAGTGTCCAGAAAAGTAGGGGATGAAG
>WEIS01050489.1:0-16249 GCA_013389965.1 Todus mexicanus | reverse complement strand
GGAATAACAGTGAGAGCAGCGAATCTCTGGTATTGCCAGGTCCTCCATGCACCTAAACCTGAGGGAGGAAGGCATCGAAGAGCTCTGATTTCAATTTCTGATCAGCAGAGAGTAGTGCCTGACGTGCTTTGTTACGCCTGACCTGAATCACCTGCCTGCTCTGAGGTGCTGCAGATGCTCCAAGGGGACACCATCGATGATAAATCTCTGCGATACCTTGCACCATTCGGATGAACTCTCCTGATGCTCTTGCAGCTGCTGCAGTATGAAGCTATCAAATAATAACCATAGCAGCACTGCTGTCTCATAGGACACTGAGTAATGTCACAGCCTCTTGCCTAAAAGTATGAGGATTGCATCATAAACCAAGATCTGTTTTGGCCTGGGTGGTGTGGGGTCATTCTAGCCTCCTGCAAAGTACACCTGAGGGTCAAGTCTTTACCAGCAGGTTTATGAGAGGAGCACGCAATTCTCTTTCAATTCCAGGCTGCTTGTGTCACCACACAAAGCTTTTTGACTCTCCCTTTGGCTTTGCAGGAAAGAAGAGGTAGAAATTCAGCTCTCGGCTATTCTTCAGTAGCTTCTAACGCTCAGCGGTCTGAACTTCCCTCCTTCCAAAATAGTGCTGTACTTATAGTTTCAACCTGAAAGTATTTCTCTGGCCTGGATCTGCCCTGGTCATGTCTCTCCTTTTTGTTGTTCTCTTCCTCCAAAGGGATGTGGCTGCAAACATTTCAGAGCCAATGTTGATGGGGTTGATCTGGACTGCCTTGCTCAGGTGAGTCAGCAGAGCAGGAGCTCTCCTGTCCGGGCTTCGCATCATTTCTCCACAGAGCCACTTATATTGCCTGACAGAAAAGCCTGCGCCCCGTGATAAGTCTATAGGAGGCAATGTCCAGGGCATGGGCAGGAGTGTTTTTTCCTGGCCCCCAACTATTGAGACACTGTAGTTGTGCTTTGCGTATTCCACATGCAAACATCGATATACAGGACTGCTAAAAGCAAGGACTCTTTTTATTTGAAGCCAAGCTTCGTACGATCAGATGAGCACAAATATGCTTGCACTGTGCTACTTTTGGTGTCACAAGCCTTGCCTGCCCTCAGCTGCGGCAGCTCCAGCATTCCCTTGCCAGGGCTACGTGCTCCATGTGCTCCACAGGCTCTGGACCCACCAGTGTTAGCCTGGGGACTCCAGCTTTCCTCAGCTGGCCAGAACAGATTTGGTGCAGCTGGCCAGCGTATGTAGACGAACCCGAGGTGACAAACCAGCATCGAGCTTCAGCATTACAAGTAACAACCTGCACCGGGCACAGCTCTTTTGTGGGTTCAGACCTGAATTCTCAACTGCATAACGCTGCTTGGAGCCGGAGCAGCTGAAAGATGAGACGTGATAGGATGTGATGTCCCCCCTGAGGGAAGGAATATGCATCCTTCACTCAAACTCTTCCACTATTTTGGGGGTTCTATGCTTTTCTGCTTAGGAAGCCTGTGTGGTACCTGCTTCTTGCACCCACTGGGTGGAGCAGCTCCCTGCTTATTGAGAGCTGGCTGTGCTTCCCTGGCCAGAAAGGCGAAGGTCCAAAAATTAGCACAGAAAGCAGAGAAGAGGAAGGGGCAAAGCATCACTGGAATGAATTGCTGCTTCTGACGAGTTGTATTTTACAAAAGGTTAGCAAATGTCTTTGTATAAAAACGAGGTGGGGAAAAGCAATCTGTGTGAGAAGAAACTATCACTTAACTGGGAGCAAAAGGGCCACTTCAGGACCTCAAAGCCCCTTAAACTCTGTCTTTAAAAATAAATCAGCTGCCCTAAAAGCTGAAGTCTTTCCAAATGTTACCTGGGCAAGCCCTGTGACAGCAGTAACTTAGTGCTCCATGGCTATGAAAAGAGCTAGTCAAAATAGTTGTATCCAAATAATTGTTTGTAAAGGTTGGCTACTAAGGTAAGTATTTAGAGGGGGTTTAAATTTTGATTTTAGTAACAAAATAAAATGTAAACAATGCAAAGATCCAAGGGGTTTTGACAGGAAATAGTTTACAAATCTGAATGTAGGGGGGTTGCTTCATTTATCTGTTTGGTAACACCCTGATTCCTTCACTTAGTCTTCACTTCAGGCAAAAGATTGTAGGAATGTTTTTAAATGCTGGCTACCTAAGAAATAATCATCTTGAATTTGTTTTCTTTATCTTCGTTGTGGTTACCACAAAAGAACGAACAAATTGTTGTTTCTTCTTTCCACAGTAGAGGAAGGAGGACACCCCCACATGCATTCAGTCACAGACAGAAGCAGTTAAAGGGTGCTCAGGAGGTTTTTATACTTTCTTTTCTTTCTTTTCCCTTGGAGCTGCATGAAGCATCTGGAGAAGAGTCCAATAGGAGCAAATGATGCCACAGCCCCCACCAGCTCCATCCCATGGGGAAGGTGTCCTGCAGAGAAACACAAAAGCTCAACTCAGGATCCCCAGCACCTCTTAAGCATTGCAGGATCAGCGGTGAGGAAGCTCATTTATATTGCTCGAGAAATTCCACTCCCCTCATCCCTTTCTTTGTCTAGGTAGCAGCTATGCATTTATAATGTATAGGTCTTCTGGACCAGACATCTCTTCTTCCAGACCTTTGAGCTGAAACAGATCCAACCACAGGAAGGACAGCACCTCTTTGGGGGGAACCTCATCCTGGTTTACTCTGGTCTCAAATGCAATTGAGGGTCCCCTGAGCCCACAACCTTCCTATACATTTACTACTCTGCTTTGCTGAGAGATGCCTGTACCTCCTGTAGGAACCTGCAGGACTTCTCCATGAGATGGACAGGCTGATACTGTCAGTCTGTTCCTGTGACTGTCAACATGGAAATTGGTCCCTGCATCAGCCTAGCCCCAATGAGATGGTCATCTCTCTGAGGACTAGGTCAAATTTCTTTGGTCTCGGAGGAGATGATGTGGTTACAGTTCTGCCTATAGGAGCCTGTCAACATGGCTCAGCTACAGAATTTCTTCATATCTCATTAAAAACCTATAGACATCAAAGTCTCTGAGCTGCTATGAGTCTTCATTAACATCAGTGCATGTTCTGGGTCCAAAGCAACAACTATCTCCCCAGTACTTCCCCAAACCCTCACGCTTCTGGGATCTGCTGTGGCAGAATAACCAGAGAAGATGAGAGGACATCTGGAACTAGAATGTACTTCGACATCAAGAGTGCTGATGCTGGATTCTTCTAGCGATTAATAAATAAATAAATAAATGTTTTCTTTTCCTTCACCATTGCATTTTTTTTCCAGTGCTTAGTGCAAGCTGGACAGCTGCCAGTCCTTTTCTCAGTTAAGCTTCCAGCTTCCAAAATGGCCTGACCTCTTCCTCATCCCTTTTATGATGTAGGAAGTTCTAGTAACGTGGGAGAAATCCAACCCACTTACAGCTTTGATCTAGGCCTCTTCAGAATAGGGCAAAAACTGAAAGTGTTTCTTTACCAGGGATGATCGAAGTGGAGACCATGGCACAGATTCATTCCACACTTTGGAAAAGTATTTGGTGTAACTTAGTCGTACATTTTTGTACGGTGACACATTATGAGCTCTGGAGGTAGATTTTCCCGAGGAGGGAAGATGTAGACATAACTCATGCGTGGTTTTTACTGAGTGAATGAATATGTGAATGGAGTTATCCCAGCAGTAGGATGTCGGACCCATGAGTAGACAACAACTTTTAGTAACCTGTAGCTGAAGGAGGCAGAAAGTTCTGAAACTAAAGCAAATGGCATATCGGGGAGCTGCCTAGGAGCTCGATTGCCTATGACTGTGACAGAGATGGGATTCTGGGTGCTGGGGAGAAGAGAGGCAAATAGGAGATGTAGTTAAAAGCCAGGCTTGCTTTATGGACCCAGGGCAGCCAATGTGCAGAGAGCAACAGAGCGCATCTACATGATGTTGAATGATATTCTGAGAGTTAAGAAATACATTTTTATTGCCACAGAACACCTGTATATTGACACCTTCCTTCATTGCTTATTCAAGAAATTTGGTTTCTCGTCGAGACCTCCTTGAAATGTCTGGTGCGAGCGAGGGAGGACAGCTTGTTAAAATTCTTTTGCTGTGTAATTTCTTTCAGTGGATCCTTCCCTGAAGAGCTTCTAATGAGACTGACCTTTATTAGCTAATTAGGCTCATTGAAATGGCACAATCAAGCTTAGTGGTTTTTTTTCTTTCTGTGCGTATTCCAGATTAAGCTCTCATCATTAGACAGGTTGGAATGGGACTTGTAACCATGTGTAGAGGTCAGCAGTGCAGAGTCCACCCCACCTCCCTGCCCCAGCTGCTGAAATTGGCAGGGGAGCTATGCCACATGCTGCCAAATAGCGGTTTTGACTACACCGTGATAGTGTTGACTTAATTCTGTACCTATTTTTAGCAAGTTGCGTACTTATGTATGTGCAGAACAGTTGCTGTATAGCAGAGACCAACCCAGAGTTTACAAATAAATTCAACATTAACAGTATGGTACAGCGAAACCATCCCATTAGAAGAGCAGTCCAGTTCATCAGCCTGTGCTGTGCTGTGCTGTCCTGTCCTGGTTGAATAATGAGTGGAAAAATGGTCTGAAGGTTTAATGAATATTGGGTACTCTGAGTTGTCTTTCTCAGTCAGGCTGCCCCTGTGGTCATGGTGGGCACTGCTGCCAGCCTTTAATGGCTCTTGCAGCAGACTCATTCCTGATTTCATAGAATCACAGAACAGTTTGGGTTGGAAGGGACCTCTAAGGGTCACCTAGCCCAACGCCCCTGCAGTGAGAAGGGACATCCTCAACTTAGAGCAGGTTGCTCAGAGCCTCATTAAGACTGATCTTGAATGTCTCCAGGGATGGGGCCTCCACCACCTCCCTGGGCAACCTGCCCCAGGGCTTCACCACCCTTATAGTAAAGAACTTCTCCCTAATGTCCAATCTAAATCTACTTGTCTTTAGTTTAAAACCACTGCCTCTGATCCTATTACTACATGTCCTTGTAAACAGTCTTGTAGGCCCTAAATCCACGTTTGACCATACCTGGAAATGGCAGTGACACATGCAGCAGGGTGGTGGGTACCACTAGCAAACTGGGAGAGCAGGAAAACCACAAGATTGTCTCAACTGTCAGTTCCCGATTTCTACATCTCCCTCTTCCACTTTGGAAGCATCAGTGGGGGAACTACTGTGCAACACGCCTTTACAGAGGGCAAAAAACCGACAGCATCCATCAGATGAGACCAACTCCTTATCCACCCGCCAGCTTTAGAAGAGAATTATTGCAGCATTCCTCCATGCCAAGGAAAAAAGAATAACCAAAGTAAAGTTTCCTCTTGATCATCACTGTTAACTGAAGCCTTTTGATGCTGGTATTGTTGGTTTCTGAAGGACTTTGTTGGTTTCCTGAGGACATGAATCAGTTTTATAAACTCTACCTTGGCACCTCTTGCTGTTGAGAAGTTTGAGCTGTGTTGCAAAATGCTATCACAGAAATTTGTGGCTGAGCTCCCCCTAAGGATGAATGGGAAGTATTCCTGTGCTCAAGGCTCTGTCCCAATAAATCGCTTAACACTTTCCTTTCACTTAACACATCCACCAAAGTGCTTTAAGCATGTGTTTAACTTAGGGGCATTGTAATCCTGTCGCCTTGCATACTTGGCTATCTCTTTTGCTACATGAGAAGGATGACTTACGACAATTAACATTAATAGGGAAGTTTTCCAATAAAGCAAACCCATTAAAAAGAGGAAATTGCAATAATGTAAAAGAAACCCCTTAGTAAATGGCTTGTACTTACTATTAAGTGCTTCTGCTGTAACATACACATCAAGGGCATCTTAAGGGAATTCATGTAATTCTTTAAGGTCTCATTCTTTCTTTTTTCTTTTGTGCAAAAGCAAACTGTGTTTCATTAGCATTTTATATGTGTAGAATTTCCATACTGCTTCAATCTCTTCTCATTATCTTGCATGCTGTGGGCTAGACATGCTGTTGCTTCATCAGCCTACCTTCCCCTCATGCTGGTCCTTTGAAGAGGGACACCAGGGGAAGCTGCTGCCAGCTTGCAGCTTGTCCATTCTGCCCACACACAGCTCCAGAACCTCTTTACCAGTCTCTCTATTCAGAGTGGTTGATGTGTTGCCAGCAGACTTGGCATACTGCTTTTGCCCACTGATAGGAAGTCAGATTTATATTTACATGTACTACTGTAGCAGAGAAATTCATAAATATAGCTCCCAATCTGCTTTCCCTAGGACTTTTGCATTGTTAATGTCCTCCTTCTCTCTGCTGTGTCCACTCCTCGCCTCCGGAGCAGTGTGGCAAGTAGGATAAGGTTAGAATGGCTTAGCCTCGTATCAGCTAATGACAGGCAGCAGAAAATCCAGAGTATTCCAGTGAGATGGCTTGGAGCACGGTCGAATTGCTGTGAGTAACCCTCGCAAAGTTACTAGACAGTTTCTGTGAAATACCTTTATTAGACTGCTATGATTTCCCCAGGACTAGAAGCACTTACAGAAGCCTTCCCAGTGATTTCCGTGCTTAGCAGCTCTACTTTTTGGAAAGGCAACAAAAAGCCTTGTGTTCATAGAGAGGACTGGAAGCATCACAAGCCTGACAATAAATGCAGACCTACTCATGACATGATCCAACAACGGTAGAAACCACAAAGACTTCCAAAAAACCCTGGCAGAGTTCTCATTCCCTGAGATGGTGGAGCTACAGCGTTTGCCAGAGCCAGTGGCTAATGCAGTTTCCTGGCAGGGCTGAGCCGTGGTGAGAAGCTTTAAAGCATTTTACTTACTGCTGACTAAACCAGGGAATCGTTTCACGTTCCCATGTCCTCCCCCCCAGGAACAGAGAGGACTGGATTAAGGCACAGACACCGTACCCCTGCAATCACATTCCCATTCTGGAAGTGAGATTATTTGCTCTGAATTAAACCAGCTAAGAGACATCCTGCTGCCTGCCCCTAGTGCACCCAGGAGGGGTGGACACCATCACACAGAGATGTCCCCATATTTTTGCAGGACCAGCAGCTGCCACAGCTCCTTTGCAGGGATTCCTGGGTGTGTGGCACCTGCACGCTCCTGACTGATGTGCCATCAGAACATAGGTCAGTTTTATCCTCTTCTCTGAGTTAGTATAAAAGTCTTTTATGCAAGTGTTTGAACTCTGATACACACTCATAGTTTACTGGCCTCCTTTGTACTTATCAGAGAAGTAGAAGACATCCTCGTATTTAATAAGTGCCCTGAAAGGTTTTCCTGTATGGTCAAGAAATTTGACAGAAATGGTGCTTCCTAAAAATACAGAGACAACAGCATAGACTATTATAATTCATGTTCTACTCTTACTGCAATTCAAACTCACCACTGCAGCAAAAGAAGTCATTCCCTGTGACTTTGTAAGTTTTTTTTTCATGTTCTCTTGGTAACAAACACTTTCCTGTGACTATAACAGACAGAAGATTATTATGATCTACAGGATAAGTCATTACCATAGCTCATCTTGCTGCTGCTGACTAAAACTTTAAAGCTCTTTCCTGACTATGGTCACTCAGCATAACTTCTTAATGCAGGTACCAGAAGAGAGTCAGAGGTGCTGTTCACCACAGCTTAAGGTTGCAACACATTTTTTGTTGCCAGGAATACCCTGTTTACGCTGGGTTTTCCTCAGCAATGCTGGCGATGATGGTCACTGCAGATTATTTTAAATGCAAGTGGGGCCATCTACAGTGTCATCTCATCAACTTTGTTGCTGCAGTGGAGCTCTCTGTGGGAACAAGGGATGATCTCCTGTGAGTCTATGCACTATCAGCAGCTGTTTCTCCTGTGTGGAAAATTCTCTGTGACGATTTTCCATGATCCACAGTGACCAGATCATTGCTAAATATTGCCTGGGTAAGGAAGAGATGGAGCAGGGAATCAGGTTAAGGGACACTTGCAAGAACTGACTGGACTTCTGCTGGGATATGTACTGCTCGTGTTGTTACTGTCTTGAATGCATGTGGATTTTGGAGGTGATAGCCTTTATTCTTGCTCCCTTCCTTGTTGCTTCTTCACAAAGTTCGTTTCCACTGAGCTCCAAAATAGATATAGCTGCTGACAGCAGGGTGTCAGCAGAGCTTTTGCTGCTCCTTGTAGACAGAGCAGGATGTGCAGGTTGCTCCACCTGAACATAGATCCCAGGACAATGCAAACTAAGCTCTGCAGAGATCTTAAACTTCATGCTAACTTTCCTCTTCCCAACCTTTCTGTTTTACTCTTGTCTATGCTGTATAATTGTTTCTTTACTTTTTCATCTAGTTTATTTTATATATGAGTGCATTCTGGTTTGGGATGGAATAGAAATATTTTCCTTCCCAGTAGCTGGTGCAGTGCTGTGTTTTGGATTTAGGTTGAAACTAACGTTGATAACACAGAGATGTTTAGTTGTTGCTAAGTAGTGGTCAAGGACTTCTCAGTTTCTCAGTACTAACCTACCAAGAAGCTGGAAGGAGACACAGCAGGACAGGGGACACTGGCCAAAGGAATATTCCATACCATATGACATCACAGTATATAACTAGGGGGAAAGCTGGACAGGGACCCGCTTGAGCATCAGTCGGCAGGTGGTGAGCAATTGCATTATGCATCACTTGTTTTGTATATTCAAATTCTATTATTATTGTAATTATTATTATTATTTCCCCTCCCCTTTCTGTCCTGTTAAACTGTCTTTATTTCAATCCAAGAATTCTACTGGTTTTTCCCTGATTCTCTCCCCTGTCCCACTGGAGATGGAGGAGCAAACAAATGTCTGTGTGGTGTTTAGCTGCCTGTGGGGTTAAACCATGACAGTCCTTTTTGGCACCCAATGTGGGGTACGAAGGGCTGAGATAATGACAGATCTGACCGGAGTGGCCAGAACCAAATTTGTTATAAGCATTCACTATATCAGTTTAATAGTCTCTGGTCATGATTTTAATTTATTTGCTCTCAGAGTTACTGTGTTTATTCTCAGAGTTGCATTACGCACTCTCTCTCTTGCAGTTTGTGTTCCCCATTGTGCTGTTTATCACCTCTGGAGGCTGGATTAAGGTTATCGTTTTGTTGTACTTTTGTAATACTGGTGTGCAATGCGGTAAAANTATGGCCCATCAAGGAATGTTTGTGCAACTGCTAAGCCACTTAATAATTTGACTACAATCCCATCTCCACACTTTACACTTTAATAGACACCTGAACTATAAATATTAGCTCTATTGCAGACCTGTTTTGTGGACAAGAATTCGACATCAAATCATAAGGACAGACTGAGGGGTTTGTCCTCCTTGCCCATCCCAGAAGGGAGGCCTTGTGGTCAGATTTTGCACCTCAGCTATGCCGAGAGTGTGTTTGTATGTATTTTCTTTAGCTATATTTTGATTTTCTGCAGCTAGTGTATTTATCATCGTCAATTTCAAAGAATCTTTACATGTTGCGAGTGTAAATAAATTGTATCTGACTGCTCCTTGATGGGCTATTTGCGAATCTGGTGTTGGGCCTAGAGCAACACTCGAAACGGGCTATTTGCACATCCAACTGCTCCCTTAGGAGGGAACCGGGCCTACAACATGACGGGCTCTTTGCAAACCTGGTGTTGGGCCTATAGCAACACTTCTTAGTTGGCATGGCTATTAAGAGATAAGTCCAGCGGCCCCTAGTCCCTCTAACCTCTGAGGACCGGCTAGAACCCAAGGGGATTTATCCCTTACTAAATTTACCCCCCACACTTCACGCAACAATAGGCTACCTCAGGAGAGGGCATTTGAAGGTCACATAAGGGTACTGGTGGATCTTTGGTACAGCTGCCTTGGACACTGGGTGGAGGGAATGAGCAAAAGGCTGTGAGGTCTTTAGCTGCCTGACAGGTTAAACCACAGCAGCATGTTACTGGTTTTGTTGTGATCTTAAATATCTTTCAGCTTTGGACTTCTATTGGTACTTTAGCTTAGTATATTTACTGTCTTTTATATTAATAAACTTTCTGGATCTGTTCTGATTTTAAGGTTATGTGTAGAGGGGATGGCAGAGGGTGAGTACCAGAGATTCTACATCCAACAACTGCGGTATTTTCCCACTGTTTACAGTTAGAATTTTAAGGCTAAACCCTATAGTTAGACCCTAAACTTACAAGTTAGGGTTTAACTAGTTTTATAAAAAGGAAGTCTATTGAGTCGTACTGGGTCTTACCAGGGAGTTTATTTGACTTTGGAAGATAAAGCTTGTTTGAAATGACTCTTTATATCCTGTGCGTTGGGAGATTTGGATAAAAGCCATAGAAAGCCCCAGGGATTTGTTCTGAGCATTGTGAGCAGCCGTTTCCAATACATACCATCATATTGGTTTGACCTGCCTGAAATTTCTTTGAAGCTCCTTTGAAATCTGGACTCATTTTGAGGTCACACTATAAATGAGCCACTCAATCTTCAGAAAGTTGTTGAAAGAGTGCTTCAGCAATCTGAGGCAAAATATGGAGCTTTGAACTAGAGAATAAAACCTAGGAGGCCACTGGGGTTTGTCACGGTAGTCATGATGAGGGCCGTCTATGCAAGGAGATCTAGGGGTCAAGACCTGTGTCTTGATTTTTGGTTCCACCTAGAGGGAAACCCTGAAGTTTTCCATCCTGAGATGTCACATTAGTATCAGGCATGCAACTTCCAAGGTCTGATATTGTTTAATTAGGGTGATTTAGTACTTGATGGAGACTGCTCTGCCTTAGCAAGTGTTTGCACCAGGAGGAAAACAACACATTGCTCCACAAATTCAGACTAAACTAAGCTTCCCTTTCTAAGCCCATGCTAGTCACACACCCCCCAACCTTGAGTACTACATAATACTACACAGTGTCCGTGGGGAACACTTCTGATTTGCCTTGCACATTCAGCTCAACTTAAATTATCTGTTAACTGAACAGAGTGCTGGGGCCCATATTGTTCTGAGTAACATGTTGCTGGTCTTAGTGCAGGATGAGGGTTGTGTCCTGGGACTTCTTGGTGTATGAGGAGGAATTTCCCCCTGCGTGTTTGTTTTTTCTTTTGCAGAATTGCTCAGGACTAGCAGTGCTAACATGAACCCTAGGTTGTTCCAGCTCAAGAGCATGAATACCCAGTGCATGGCTCTGTTCTATAGGCAGCTTCAGGGAAGCAGTCCTGTAATTTGGGGTTCTTAGCAAATACACAGGAATGAGATAAACTTCCTCCTGCAGCTCTTTAGCTGTCATACAAGAGGATGTCTTGCAGAGGGACAACATTCTGATAGTAACTCTTCATCCAAAGAGAGTTTTGGAGAGAATCATGATCTATGCAGTGAGAGCTGTGGCCATTAATAACCAGAGCAGGTGAGATGAACAGTCTTGTAATCTCATTGCACCTGACGTCCTCTTATCTGTTCTGTCTTCCTATAGTTGCCCGTGCTGTTTCTTCAGTTTGGTTTCAAGCGAGTACACTATGCAATGTGACTGAGATAGTGCAATTACTCCCATTACTATATGCATGATTAAGTCCAGAGGGATAATTTGCTGCTTTGCAAACTTTTTATCATCCGAGGGGAAAAACGGGATTCCCAGGCAAAGCTAACTTGCAAAGTAAAGACCAGGTCGTGCTGAGAACTTGCGTTTAGTCTTTCAGTGCTTAGCCCTTAGATGCCCAGTGAAATGAACAGCCCAGCTAAGTGGATATTTAGGTGCTTAATTAGAGCTACATAAACTGCCATGCAGAGTCAGAGACTCTCTGAGATGCTTAGCAGCAAACACCAAGAGAGGAGCAGGGGGCACGTGTTCAAGTTTGAATGTTGTGGGCACCTCCCTTCCTTCATGCTACTCATCCAAAGCATGGATTACCTCAGTAGCTGGCCCAGCTGCTCTCCATAATGTCCACAGTGAAATCCCCCTTCTGCAAGATTTAGACTAGGAGCTTGCCGCTACATCCAGGAGTGACAGAAACGCACCACAACCAGCTCTTTGGAAATACTTTGCTGTTCTTTCTCCCCTCCTCTTCCTTATTATAGCAGTGGAAGTTTATACCACCCCACTGTCCCTTTCCTACAGCTATGGTCTGTGCTAGCTCTGGGTTGTTGAAATTCCTGTGGGATCCCAGCTCGCACATGCAGCTGCTGGAAGAGGAATTGCCTTATCTGTGAATCCCTGTAGAACTGAGATATTGAGTTATTCGGTGCTGTCAGGACTTGAGTTTATTTGGGCAGGCCCAGAGGCAGAAATTTAAGCAGCCAGAGAGCTTTACTGATGGGATCTTAGGTGTCACGGGGATTCAGCCAGCTCCAAAGTTAGGCAATAGCTGAAAAGTGGGCTCTGAGGATTTGCATTTTGAATGAAGGAAAAATCTCTCCGTGGATTTAGCCTGCATAACTATGCAGGATAGGAGGCAATGGGGAGCCAGCATTATATTGTATTAATTGTCTGAGCAAAGTGATGCCTAAAATTCCGCTCAGTGCTCCTCTTCTGCCTGTCAGAGTTCTTGTTCAACAGCTGAAGACTGTTTAATTTAGAAATGCATGCGATAGAGTCCTCCAAGATGCACTGTGTGTGACATTCCTCCCCTGGACCTTGGAGAACTGACTGATGGAAATCAACAGGACTTCCCACCATGACCCTCTGTGACTCTGGGTCTGGATACAAGGTAAGCACTACATGTAGTTGAAACATAAATCTCCTACAAATTGATTCCGCTTCACAGAAACTTAGTTGCTTTCCTTTATTCCTGTGTCTTTCAGTGTAATTCTGTTATTGAACTGGGAGCATTTCTGGCACCAAAAGACTTTACGGGCTAATATAAAGATGGACTTTGAAAGTCTGGATTCCTGCAGGAGATAACTTTGGAATATAGTGCTATACTGGGAACAGAGAGTGGCAGGAAGAGCAGCCTAATGGTCTTTGGGGGATGGGAAAAAAATGTGTATGTGAAAGACTCATTTTTATGATACATTTGTAGGACACCCAGTTGGCTTTACCATTTTTTTATTTATTTTTTTTTCCGTGAAAGGAGGCTAAAGTAGATAAAATACCTGTTCGTTCCTGTGAGATATCCATGATCAGGACCAGCTCAAAGCGTCTCAGTGATTTGAACAGGGCTTAGCTTTGCTGTTGTAGGGGAACAGTGTATCCAGTCAATTCACCCAGCGAAGGATGCAAAGATAGGGGGGGTAGGATGAGCAGCTGGAACAGTAAAGAGGAGCTTGTTTGGTTTGATGTCCTGCTGCCTGGGAAGTAATCCTGCCACTGGACCCAAGCATGCTGGCTGCTGTGAGCCTGGAGGATCTCTCTCTTATGCACATTACGCTGCCCTGAGCAAATGCCCAACTAGACCTTCGTTTAAGGTCAGCCTTTAGGATCTCTGACTGCTTGTTTCCCACCCCAGGTTTTTGGAGAGGCGCTGCTTCTGCTTATCAGGTCCTGCCTAGGCACTGAGATTGGGAACCTAAAACCAGAAGGGCCCACCTTCACATTTGAAACAGAATAGTTCTCCATCACGTTTGCCAGCAGGGATAAAGAAGCCCGCGACGGTGGAAACCGAGCCAGCAGGTTTCACTGCCCACACTGGCAGCAGTACCATAATAGGCTGACACGAAGGAGACCAGCAACCCCCTTCTGTACAAACGCACGCAGTTTCCATTTCAATCCTTAAAGGTGAGCTCTCTGCGCGCGAGGATTTTCACCTTGTCATTACTGTGCTTGGTGCACCATGCACGTATACATCAAATATCCCTGGTTCTTCCGTGTTGCTTTTTTTGTAGTTATGAACTGTCAGAGGTCACTGCGCCCAAACGGAGATGCTCTTTCGAGTTGTAAAGTAGGAAAACTAGGACAATGACCCTCTGGCACGCTGCTAGCAACGAACTTCCGTTGCAAAACATGATTTTTTGTTTTTGTTTTTGTTTTTTTTTAATGGACTGCGCATAATTCTCAGAAGAGCCTTTTGATGCTGGCATTTTATCCTCATCTGAAAGTGGCTGGGGTTGGTAGGGCAAAGTTCAGGCATCCAAGATGAGGTCGGTGCTGGAAGGATATCATAGGTGATGCTCAGTGTTGTGCTCCCTTACTGTTGAAAACCAACAGAGGTGCCTCTAATTATCAGAATTGGGAAATAATGGCTGAAGATTATCAGAGCAGCTGGAAGCAACATAAATAGATCAGGAAAAGTCTGAAGGCTGAAGAAAGACTGAAAACTGAGCATAGATCCCTTACTGAGTTTTTGAGTCAAATCTTTCCCCTGAAGGATTTCTAGAGTTAACACTCTTCCGTGAAGGATGCCAAAACTAATGCCCAGAAACAGCACGCAACCGAAACCAAACTTTTGGGGTTTGCTTTCTGACATAAAAATGGTAATTCTTGTATTTTTCCATCTACATTAATCAGTAGTTACATATTTAATTTTTTTTTCGTCCCAGAAAGAGTGTCATTACTCTGCACACTCCAGAAATTTGATTGGAAAACTTTAAGCATAAAGAAATGGAAGATATGACGTGCTATCTACTTGGCTTCAGCAGGTACAGTATCTGCTTTAATAAATAATGACGTAGCTCTGCAGATCAAGAATAAAAATACGATCCCCACTATCAATCCATTAAATTTTCAGATCATCCATTCAATATTAACTAAATATAGCTGCAGTAAAATAAAGAAGCATTTGTTTGTTTATATTCCTCAGTTAGGCAGGACATTATTTTGCGCGTTACAACAAAGATTTCCTTTCAAATTCACCTGATTTGAAAGGCAGTTTCTCCTGACTGTGCAAGTCAGCCGAGAAAGTGGCCGTATTTTATCAAATTCAGCTGCACTTTTCTTGCTGAAGCACGTTCAAAAGCCAACAGATCTATTTTTTGCGATTCATTGCAGCCCATTCTGCTGCTGTTCAATTGAGGGAAGCTATTTTTGTAATTATTCAGTAGCAAATTTATCAATTTACTTAGTAGTGAAAAATTCCAGACTTCTCTCTGACGAAGGTTGATAAATGGATCCAGAAGAAAAACTGTTCCTCTATGAAAGGGAGTGATCTGGCCTGGGAGAAGCTCGCACACAGCTCTGAACTAGCTTTGCAAGGAAGAAAAGCTCTGTTTTGAAACAAGAGGAGGACAAAGATCGTCCTTTTTGTATGTTGAGGGTTTTGCATGTAAATTATTTCATATTGTATTAACCCACCTACTGTATTTATTATGTGGTAAGTCTTGAAAAAGTTATCAAAGTATTAGCCCAATGGTTTTAGCCAGTTCCAAGACAAAAAAAAAAAGGGCCAAGGCTGAAAAATGTCTCAATCATAAAATCATTTAGGTTGGAAAAGACCTTTAAGATCATCAAGCCCAACCATTTACCCTACTCTACCAAGCCCACCACTAAGCCATATCTGCAAGGACCACATCTATACAACTTTTAAACTCATCCAGGGCTGGTGGTTCAACTACCTCCCTGGGCAGCCTGTTCCAATGCCTGACAACCCTTTCAGTGAAAAAATTTTTAGTATTGTTAAGTCTAAACCTCCCCTGGTGCAGCTTGAGGCCATTCGCTCTTGTTCTTCTGAAGAATATCCCTTCTGGCTGCTTAAGGGAGATGAAACTTTTCATTAAAAAAAAACCAACAACAACCCAGGAATTTTGTCCCTCATCAGATTTAACTATGGTGAACAACAGAGCAAAACTGAACCAGGACTCTCATGTCTGGTCTGTGGCTCCATCTTCCTTGTGGGCTGAACAACAATGTCCTCCTTCCAGAAAGGAGGACATCAGGTACCATGCCAGCTCTCAAGTCTTAAGAGCAAAGCAACTAGTTATTATTGTATTTAATAAGAAATAATAAGAAATAAGAAACTTTCCTTCTAGAATTGTTAAAAAGCCGGATACCAGAAGATAAAACACATGGATGGGTTCATCTTTTGAGATGATGTGATCTGCAATGCTCCAGGCGTCCCAGTGACTGAGAGCAGCTGTGCCTTCCAATTCTCTCCACACCCAGCAGGCTAGAGCCCTGCCAGGACTTCCAGGGTAAGGGAACACAGATTGGGAGATTGCCCTGAGGGTGGTGATAGCCGGGGCCTGCTGGGATGGTGGGGCCTGCTGCTCTGGGATGGGATAGAGGACACTCGCAGCATTGGATGGCAACATTACACAAGCTTAACCAGGTTTTCTTTCTTCCAGGTTTGGGAGTCAAAACAAAGCGTGCTGTGCCTGTGACTGGAAATACGCGTTTTTTGAAGGGTGTATCATTAGAGGTGTTCAAG
>WEIS01050487.1:0-12125 GCA_013389965.1 Todus mexicanus | reverse complement strand
CAGAATTCCTCTGAACTCAAGAGAAGTCAGTGAAAGAGAGATCTGCACTTAATGGAAAAGCCATTTTTGACAGAACAAGAGTATTTCCATTAAAAAAAAAAATCTATTACAGAAATTTATTACAGTCTTCATACTCGGGCATATAAGAAGAAAGGAGATAAAGAATGTAAGCCATTCATCATCTGTTTACAGATGCAGCCTCCCCAAAGGCTTAACTGTGTTTTGATGATCACAAATTAAATATTCAGTAATGGCTCATTTACGTTGGCCCTAGCAGAAGGTAGCAGTGACTAACACCACTTTAACAAAATGTCATATACAGCTTTTCCTTCAAACCATGCCAGAGCCTGATGAATTCAGGGTGGTGAAGTTTATCTCACCTAAATTTAGATTTCCAGCCAGATATCTCAGATTCTGCTTACAAGTGATGAAGAGAAACACCCTTTCATATCATGAATCCTCAAGTCTGTGTTAGCCATCTGCTTTAGTATAAGATGTATCACTCCAGCAGGGCCTGTTTAGCTCTGCAGCATGTAGAGACAGTCTCATGTGACCAGTCTAATGTGGATATCTAAGTATGGCCAAATGAATTCCAATCTTTCAGTCTTTGCATTGGCTTAGGTCTGAGTGAGAGGTCAGCAATATGTTCTAGTAAGGTTAATCAGTTTTGGAGACTTCAGTCCTGAAAATGCACATTGCCTTGCAGTATTTCACACTTGAAATAAGCAGTGTCCTTTCGCCAAGTCACAAGCCATTTTGCTGGAAGTTATTCTTTCCTTATTTCACGTCTAACAATTGTATTAAATTCACTGCTGGTTTTGACATGCTGTATTTTTCCTGAACTTTCCATTTGCTTTTGTTTTTCTCATTTCACTTCACCTCCTCAGCCTCCTTCTCTATGCTTCCCTCTAGCTTTGTCAGTCTTATCTTCATTGTAATCATGCTTTCCCTTTTTCTTATTGCTTTTATGTAACATCATTATTTATTGGGATTTTTTATGAACAATTCATCTTTTTAATACTATTCTTAAACTCATACTTTCCCAAAACTTTGGACTAGAAAATCAGATCAATTCTTTTTCCTCTGAAAAACACCTATTAAATGTGTTCATGTACATTATATTTCTAAACAATATGATAGATAAACAAAGACAGAGCAGAAAATCCTTTACATTCAGACTATTTCCCATGTAAAGGTAAAACCTTTCTGAAAACTACACACCCCTAAGGAAAAATAAATTATCATCCCTTAACACTTCTACCACCTAACTTCTATTTCCTGTCTCATGTCCACACTTGACTCAATTGTTTTTGTGATACAGCTCAGCTCAGCCACTCAAAGCTCCTAGAAATCAAATCCACCTTGTTTAGTCTTCTGTTTGAGGAACAGAGATGCAATTTAAGAACCGGTTTCAAAAATAGCTTTTAAATCTTCAGAATCCTGTATATGATCCCTAAACACAGCTAATAAAAGTCCATCTGGCATTCTAATTGTTCGTTACCTCTTATCTAACGCTTGCAAAGCAGCTGCAAGACTTTGCAAAGCTTGGAAATATGGTTCATCTCCAGTGAGGTTAAAAACAATTACTAGCTTCTGTGTGCAGTACAGAATGCAGGACAAGATTGTTTCTGGCTAATTAAAGCCAGGAACTTGGACATGGGGACTCTGGGGAGCTCTCCACAGCACGCTCTGTAGAAGATCCTGAAGCTAACTTCAGAAAGGTGTGCAAACAAGTTGGCAGAGCTCTACCGCTCCTAGGATAAATGCATATACTGTTTTTTGCCATGAAGATACTGGAGCTCACTCACCGCCAGCTCAACTCTCTTTAACCAGTGAGCTGCACTGTGCAGCTATAAAACTTAGCCCCAAGCTGTGGCTTTCATGCTAATGTGGTAAGAGCAGAGAACCTTACATGTTTCCTGCAGCTGGATTTCTGTCAAATACGGGCTTAACTATTTCCTAAAATGTTAAAACAATGTCTCAAGACTTCTTTTAGGTCTTTGCTAAAGAGGATCAAGGGCCATCTGTGCAGTTACGTACTTGGAGCCTGATATAGAAGAGCACTCAAGTGCCTGCATCCAGCACTGAGCATCTGACAAAATCCACTCTCAGCAACTCACTTTTCCTGCTGCTGCCTACAGCCTCCTGCAGCTCGTTTTCAGTGTGTGGACATGCAAAATATAAGATAAATAATGCAAATCTTCAATTTACATAAGCCTAGGCTCCCACTCAAGCTCAGACAGGCTGTTTAGCCCTCTTACACAGAGGATGCTCTTCTTGTGGGCATTTTCCAAGCACACCTATCCCACCAAGCAGACCTACCTTAATCCAAAACCCTCTAGGAGAATGTTCTTCATTTCATGCAACTGCCCAGAAGCAGGACAGGGAGCTGGCAAGAGAACTTGTTAATAAATCTCCCATCTGATTTACAATACACTTCACCTCACTACTCATTTGCGCACTCATGCAATCCAGGCAAGAGTACTTTGAGGTCAGACCCTGAGTGCTTGCTGCTCTTGCTAGTCTGCTTCACCTAAAACACGGTCATTTGGCCGCAGTGCTCAGCCCTGGCAGAACACAGTGTCCAAATCAACAGGTATCAGAAGAACAAGCTGTTTGACGCTGGTCTAAGAAAAAGTGTGATTAGAGGGAATGGAAGCAAGAAAAACCACCTCCATGGTGACAAAACACTTGCCTATTGAATTTATTCATACAATGCTGCCCAAGCTTTAATTAGAATCCTATTGTTTCTGGACACTGGGTGTTTCAATTGTAAATTGCAGTCTCTGACCTGAAGCATAGAGAAACTTCCTTTAAACCCATGGTAAAAGGTAGGTAGGCACCTAAAATGAAGGATGCAAACTTAAAAATCCATATCAAATTTTAACAAGTTCATTTCCTTAGAAGCTTTGAGTTCACATTGACAGCCTTGAATCCTGTACAAAGCATGAGAGTATTGCAAAATATCTTTAACTCAAAAACATGACCAAGGAGCACTACTGGAAACAGGACAAGCGGATTTCAGCCCTCTTTGGTGCTTGAAAGGCTCAGAATATCCTGTGCTACCTTCCTTGGTGATTTGTAAACCTCCAGGCAAGTCTGCAGCTGCAGGCTTTTCTTCTTCTTGTAAAAGTGAGTCACTTCATCCTAGTCCAAGTATACTTAGGTATTCCTGATGTATTACAGTCCAACTATTTTTTAAAAATCTTTCATTGAAGTTTTTAAATGATGCCAATTTAGTGATGCCAACATCTCCTGATATAGCTTGTGCTGTCATTTCAATCCCCTTACAGTTAGCAATCTTTTCCTAATATCTCACCTCAATATATCCAACCACATCTCAAATCAATTCTTTCTCACTCTGTCCCACAGTGGAGGCTCTATTCTGAGTTTCACTTTGTTGCTGGTGTTAAGGATTTAGTTGCAATTAATTCTTTCCCCAAAAGCTGAAGCAAATGAGTTCTTGAACTTTTCAATCTCCATTGTGTTTGCTCACGTTTGTGTAATTTATTTAAGCTAGTGAGCCTCTGAAGCTCTCACCCTTGCTTTTGACCCCTCCTGTCAGTCTTGTTTCTAATCTGCCTTATTCTGATTAGAGCTCTTAGCCAAAGTGATGACTGAATCAGAGTAACAGCAACATCAGGTATTTATTATGAGGTGTCATTTGATATTCAATCTCTCATCACTAATCAGGCACTCCATTTGTGTTTGTACCCTCGCTGGAGCTAATGTCATTTGCCAACACCTCCAACCAGGGCAAGATCTAAAGGTTAACTCTGCAGTTGATTTAAAACAGCTCTTTAAAGGATGGATGGATGGATGGATGGATGGATGGATGGATGGATGGATGGATGGATGGATGGATGAAAAGTCTTTTGGTCTCTGAATGAGTTCAGTATCCCAAAGAAAATCCTCCTTAATATTAAAAACAGTTTAACCTATTTTAGTGTTTCACAACAGAATTTTGCACTGTCACTAGCTTTAATATGTCAGTGAGATGTTGGGATTCCTCAAAAGATACACAATATGTAAAAAGTTGAGACAAATAGTAAAAGTAGTGCATATGCTTTCCAAGGAAAAATGGGCTACTCTATGTCAAGCAGGGGTAGTGGCTGGTCACAGTGAGAAATCGTTGCTCATCAGAAATAAATAATTTCAAAAATCTCACCGTATGTAACTTCCATTAAATTTAATTCTGAAGATTAGAGATGTTGCCAGGACATCGATAGACCAGAACTAAGGGGATATCAGAGAGAAGACAAAATACGTAACAGAAGTACCATTCTGGCACAGTGGTTATTTCATACACTTCCTGTTCAGTCTGGGAGCCACAACCCAGGTTCTTCTGATAACTAGTCATAAATAAAAGCAATTTTGCTTTGCATATCTCAACTAATTTGTCACAGTGACAATCCCAGACTACCGCACCTCCCTGTTCCATGGAACACCCCTTACATGTTCCAAACTGGAGAGAAAAATGACAATATCTATGCCATGTCAACAGACATGCCCTTTCATACTGCTTCTACTACATGGCCAATATTGCTGCAGAGCAGGAATGATATTTACCTTGGAAATGGTATGCACATGGAATCTGCTTTCACTAATGATGGACTAAAGGAAAGGGCATATCTGAGATCCTGCTCCAGCTATGAGAAGCTGTAAATAATCTGATCTGTATCTTTTCCACTTTTCATAAATTGAACGTTACATTTCACAAGGGAAAAAAATCAGGATGCATTGATTAGAGAACTCTTCGCACCAGAGTCTTATTAATAGTAACTACAGTACAAAAGCAGCAGTTTCCAGCTTTTATCCAGCATTACATTTCCTTGATGTCGATAAAGAGAAATTATTCATGAGACAATGGGGGAAAAAAAGATGTAGGAGGGTGATTCACATTGGGAGAATAGGAAAAAATGAAAGTGGGGGCAGAGTTTCTTCAGTATGCTGTGTCATCACCAATGAAAACTAATTTGCTGTATAAGTGGAATACTATTAATTCCTGTTTGATTGGACATAATGCATGGTGGAGGAGGGAATATTTCAGTCAAATCGAATGACAGCAATTTTTGGAGAAAGAGAATGGCTCTCATTAAGCTTTTTCTGTAAGAGAACTCACTGACATCTTTACATCTAATTCTGATTTGTAGCCAATTAGTGTGCAGTCACACAACTGGAGCCAAACTCTTGCTGTTCACACTGCACAGCCCAACTGCCTAATACTGGAAATAAGTGAACACAGGGGAGAGTGTACAGTGACAATCATGGAATGGTTTGGGTTGGAAAGGACCTTCAAGATCATCTAGTTCCAAATCCCCTGCCAGAGGCAGGGAAACCTCCCACTAGACCAGGTTGCTCAAGGCCCCATCCAATCTCGCCTTGAACACTGCCAGAGAGGGGACATCCATAACTTCCCTGGGCCACCGATTGCAGACAAGTTTGCCCCCCATCTCCACCCCAGGAGAAGGGTCAAGGCACTTCCCACAGACTGAGGTTTGCACTTCTGTTTCTTCCTCCAGCAGCTCCATCTGGGTTGAGGCATTGGTCATCTCCAGGGTGGATGATGCATGCCCCCCTTGCTAGTGCTCCAGTCTTTGGCATCAAGCACTCACCATTCTGCCTCAAGAGATGGTTAGGATGAGTCCCCTTGCTTCCGGAGCTGGCAGAGCCTCAGTGCCCGGATGTATAAGCTGTCAACAGCTGTGGCACCTGCTGGGTGACACATACTTGATGTTGCCCACCTTGTGCTCAGTGAGCAGCAACCCCCTGAGGCTTCTTATAGGGTGCGGGTGTGGTCACCATTGCTCTTGCAACACCTGCACCTCATCAGCATCTCCCTCAGCAGTTGCCTGGGCTTGTTTGGTCCCTCTTCTTATCTGGAATTCTCCCTGGTAAAGAAGAGCTCCCTCCAATCCTTCATCTCCACTATCTGTTGCTCTCGTTTGGGCAGGGC
This sequence comes from Todus mexicanus, assembly GCA_013389965.1. NCBI lineage: Eukaryota > Metazoa > Chordata > Aves > Coraciiformes > Todidae > Todus > Todus mexicanus. The sequence continues at coordinate 6,169 of WEIS01050487.1, read as the reverse complement.
TGGCTCTGATGCTGCTGCTCTCGGTGACTGCGAGGAGGCAACTGCAGGCTTAGAGCAGAAAAAACCATGCCTGGGTCACCCAGTCTCACCTTTATCTTTTCAAGATTATATCCTCTCTCTGTTTCCCTAGGGAAACCACTTATTCTACATGCAGAGACTGCAAAACGTATATATTCATGTCCAAGCCAGAATCAAACAAACAAAAAAAGCTTAATATCATGTGACAGAAGCCAAAGTTAAGGGCTTAGCCCAGGCATGAAAAGTGACACTACTTACAGACACACTCCACTTTTCCTGTGCAGTTTGTTTCCCCTTTGGGCTGCCTCTGCCTGATGTCTAAAGGGCTGTTCCTACCAGAGAGTGTGACCTCTCTGTGCTCCTTCAAATTGACTCCTCCACTGTTCTTTACTGAAACCTTTCCTAGCACCTGATCTGAACTAATATACGAAACTGGGTGGCACATTGCAGAAGCTACAATGATCCTGTGAAACCTTCCAGGATTTCTTTCTCATTTGTGAGGCACAAAGTAGTCATCTGGCATAACCCAGGGGAAAAAAAAAAATCCTCAAATTGCCGACTTTTTCAGTACTTTGTGGCTCTGGGCTACTTAACCAAGGTCTGTGTTGAAATTCAGGTGTGTAAAGCCCACAGCAATCCCCAGGTACACTTCCCTTTACACCAGGTTGAATCTCCAAGAGCAGTGCTGAGAGCAGCCTCCAGGCTGAGCAATCCCACCAGGAAGACAGGACAAGGTTCCTACATCTTGTTTTCCCTCCTGATCCTTGCTGCTCAGGACAGTATTTCCACAGCTGGTCTACCACCATTTCACTGTGCAAATCTGAAGGACATCTAAACTTCCTCGCACAAATATTGGGAGAATTTTAATGGGAAAAATATTTCTCATACTCTCCAGCTGATAACTTGTGTGCACTCTGTTCATCCCCTTCACATATGCTACAGAGCTCAGTTACAGATCAGGTCGCTCCAACTAACTGACCTGCTGCAAAGTGATTCATTTATTTGTGTTAGTCTTTGCTTATTCTCTGCTTCTACTGTCTCTGAAGCTGTCTCAATGTGCCACATGCCAGGGTGCACTTTGGGAAAAGGATGAAGTCTTTGTTCTGTCACAGGAAAACATTTGCCCTCTTAGAAAGTTATTCTCAATTTAAGCTCACGATTGTAACTTGGGACATTTTGCTACAAACTGCCCCTTGAATACAACAAATATCTCATTGTGTTTTTCTACATCTGAAGGGTCTGGAGAGATTTTCTGAAACATTAGTACTCAAATACACAGTACTTCTTGCAGAATAACACCTAAGGTATTTTATGTACAAATACCTTTGCAATAACAAGATGGAAATCCCATCCCGGGAGACATTCAAGGTGAGGCTTAGCAAGGCTCTCAGTGACCTGATCTAGTTGAGGATGTCCCTGCTCACTGTAGGAGGGTTGGGCTAGATGACCTTTAAAGGTTCTTTCCAACCCAAACCATGCTATAATTCCATGATTTTATGATTCATATGAGCCTTGTTTTTAAAAGACAGCATGGATCTCAGTGGGTCTCCGGTAGATCAATATATTGTGTCCATAGAGATGACAACAGAGACAAGCCACTTTGCATCGGCTGAGCATAAGGCCCACCAAGCCTTTGCCTTGCAGGACATGAGGTGATGCATGATGCTATAAGTGTGTCAGAAAAAAGGGCCTAGAGTTCAATTTCAGTGTAGGACAAGGTGTAGGAAACCCACCTTGGGAAGGGAAGAAAGGGTCTGATCAGCCAACTTTGCTTCTCCTTGCTGCAATGAATATCACACTTGAGACAGAGACCAAGATAGTCTAGCTAGAAGGGACATAAAGGTACACAAAACATAAGGAGGGAAATGAAATGATTAATTATTATAGTTACAAGAAAAAGTATTATTTGTTCACAAGCCTCCAGGTAATAAAGAATTACCATATTTTAGCTAATGAGAAACTACACCTATATAACATCTGAATGAAAATGCAGCCCACTGACTTCTTCAAAAAAGGATGTAAGTAAAGCTTAGGAACTGGACATCACTGGATCACATCATCACCAAAAGAGCAGCTTCACTAAGAAACCATCAGAAACAGATTCACAGCAGTTCAAATTCGCCCCAGCTCTGATCATGGGAGGTGCTGTGTGTACTAACGACACATTTCCAGGGGAAAGGCAGGGCTTTCTTTGTTTAGTTTTTTTCACTAACTAGTAACTATTCCAAGATGTAGCTATATCTAAGTTTATTAAAGAGCTGGATTCTGGTCCAACAATATGGGGCGACCAAAATCTGTGTTATTTCTTGAAGACTTTAAGTCAAAACTCATTCCAAACACTGGGAAACTCCACTACGCAAAGGTAGTCTAATCAGCTTCCCCTCTGCATCAAAGAGTGATGCTGGTCTAAGAGTCAGGTCCAAGAAAGCAAAGAAATTAGAAGCCTTTTCCAAAAGAAGCCCTCTAAGCAATTATTGCTTTTTCAAAACTTAAAGAATGGTTTGAAACTGAGAAAGATTCTGAAAGTGATAAGCTTCAAATTTTAGGGTCAAAGAAAAAGAAAAAGGAAAATAAAAGGGAAGAAATCAAAGAAATAAGGAGGAAGAAAGAAGGCATGCTTAAAACAGCCCTTAAGGAGATTTTAGGAGAACACTGGTCACTAGCAAAAGAGCAAAGGGCTGCCAGGGGTGTAGAAGTGTGTATTTGTGGTAGGTTGACCCTGGCTGGATGCCAGGGGCCCACCAAAACTGCTCTATCACTCCCATCCTCAGTTGGACAAGGGAAAATACAACTAAAAGCTTGTGGTTTGAGCTAAGGACAGGGACAGATCACACACCTNTGGTGTTTGCAGCGTCATTTACCTCAAGTATTCTCACTCCTTTATCCAGCTGCAGTTGCTGTTGTGAAACATTTTTTTCCTCTTCTTAAATATGTTGTCCCAGAGGTGCTACCACAATTGCTCATTGCCTTGGCCTTGGTCAGTGGCAGGTCTGTTGCAGCCAGCTGTCATTGGCTCCGTTGGACATAGGGGAAGCCTCTAGCAGCTTCTCACAGAAGCCACTTCTGTAGCTCCCCCACTACCAAAACCTTGCCACTCAAACAAAATGTGGTGTTAATTCCAAAAGACGGAGAAAATATATAAATTTGAGAGTGGCCTCATGTGGTCATCTATTCTGGTAGCCTACTAAAGATCTCCATCTTCTGAATTTTGTGCTATTCTTCTAATCCTAACATTGGCTATAGATTTAATAGCAGAAAAAAATACTTCTCATAGGATGATCTTCTCACATACACAAGGAGCACAGCAAAGGCAATTATTTCTTAGTTGTATGTCACCTCCTTTTTTATGCAAGTGATTCATAAGAAGGTTGTAAAAGATTCAAAGGTACTTACTGTTTTAAATTGTGCACTCATTTGTGGTAAAGTATTTTATCCCCCCAGAAGGTTCTCTGCAGTTTTAGGGGTGGATATTTTGTGTTTCTCCTTGGGAATTTGGTGTGGTTGCTACACAGGTCAAGACACCTTGTTTCTTTTTTCCTGTATGCAGCTCACAGATCATGAATACATTCAGAGATGACAGGTCAGAGTTGCTGCAGGAAAGAGCTCATATTTAAATCTCCTTTATACAAACATTAATTCGATTAAGAACTTTTAAATATATTAAAAAATCTTTGGGAGCAAATGGGAAAGATTCACAGTTTTTTAGTAACTTAAGTTATAATTTCAGTTGAGACTTATTTTTTAAAAGAAGTTCGTGCCCTGCAGTTATCTGAGGAGCATGAACAGCCTTCTAAAAGTTTTACATCTTGTCATATATATCTTCACTAGAGTGTCAGGTCTTTTGAAATACCTTTTGTTAATCCCTGGATACTTTCCTTACAAACTAAAGGGAAACTCCAGTATTCCCTAAATCTTCATTTTTCCAAAACACTGAAACTTGCTCCTTTAGGCTCCAAGGATACTGAAGAGCTACTCCAGTAGGGTAGACAGATGACCTCTGTTTCACTAGCAGCTCTACAGCTGACCTGCTTACAAATTTAAGCAAAATATTCCTCTTCCTGTCTCTCTAGTTCCACCATTTGTGTTTTCTGTATATTTTAGCAGTTAGATTTGGAGGAAAGAGACCAGCCTTTCATTACTTAACTTCTCACAACACTTAGTGGAGATCCAAATTGCCCCAAACCATTTCACACTGAATCTTTAACATTCAGTAGTTTTTGTTTCCAATGTTGTGGTTTTTCCCTTCGCTCCTGCTCAGCAATATGTCCTCAGTTTTACTTTTGCTTACTCCCATCTCCAACATATCTGTCTTCCCCCAGCTTCTCTCAGTGTAGGACATTCAATTCCATTAACATCCATTCTCCTTTTCCTTCTGCATAGTTACTGAAGATATTACTTGACAACAGAAATTGTAAATATCTTCAGCTTACCACCTTGGTCTACCAAAAATATTACCCTTAGTCCTAACCTGATACGTTCTTTATTTCATTTTCGTGTCTCAGGAGAGCTCATATTCAGGCTTATCTGAATTCTATTTGAATGTGAGATATTCAGACACTATATTTCATGCTCATTGCTTAATAAAATTATGTGCTATAATCCAATAGCATAATAAACTTGATCAATTGTTTTGCTTTCAATGACTGTCTTAGCAATTATATAAAAAAAAATCTGGCAGGGTTTATTCTTTACAAACATTGTAATTTTTTCCCTTATGCATCTGAGCACTATATGTTTTTCTCTGTTAGGCTAGTTACCTATTTCTCTATTAGGCTGGAATACTTCTGTAAAAGTAAGTAACATTGTGTCAGCTTTGCACTAGATATTTTACGAAAGTGTCTTTCTCTTCTTTATAGCCAAAAAGTTTTAGATACTGACCTTAACCAAGATTTGCCAAAAGAATATATTGACTTTTTCTTCTTTCAGAGTTTGGCTACTTATTTTGAGACATCTTGGATCTCATTTGTAACTATATTGACACCTTTGTTTGCTGGACACACACAAATACTAGCAAATTTTAAAAATTATTAACTTTCCTCCATGAAATACAAGTACAGTTTCTCTATCTTGAAGGCTGTTCTAGTGAAGCACATACAGGTAGACAGCTCCATAGACATAATCTATTTCTTCCGCCCTTCCTGTACACTGTTGAAAATTATTACACTTCAGTTGTGGTTATATTACTTGTGCTAACACATAAAATACCACTTTTCATCATTATATACTTTACCCTTCACAGATTCAGGTTGAATTGTTATCCCAGAGGAAATTGCTGAAACAAAGAACAGGTGAAAGATCAGGTCCAGGCAATGCAAACCTGACTCAAAACACAATCTATACTTTTGTGTCATATTCACCATTTAAGAAGGCAAAATATACCCTGTAACAGCTGTGATTTTTAATTTGCCCTCATTAGGATAAGAAGTTGATATTACATCTGATGCTATTTCTTCCATTTTAACCAGTCATTACAAGTCTTCTGAATCCTCCTCCTCAAATTGTGAATGGCACCTTGTCACAGGGGTGAGAATAGCGTGATGCTTTCCCCTTTTGTTGCAGAGGTTTGACCAAGGCTCCATTTACCGCAAAATGAGTGAAATACACTTTGTTCAGTTAGAAGCAGCAATACAATTTATTTCTTTATTAGTAAAGAGTCGAAAGGTTGATTAAAATTTGACTGATGGCAAGGTCACTAAACTACTTACTGCAAGGCAGTTGCTTAAAGATAAGCAGTTAAGATCACAAATAACTATATATGATCATAATATGGATAACTTTATACAATCAAAGTAATATGATTACACTACTTGTATCATTGAATAGTAAAGTGATTTTNTTTGTATCACTGAACAGTAAAGTGATTTTTAGATTGAGATCAGTGATCTTTACGGGGATCGTGACTGGGAAAGGGGAAAAGGGGATAAGGGTAGCCCTCCCATTTGACAACAGTTTATGACTAAGAATATCAGGGAGATTGGCAATATTAGACAAAACGGGAAAAGAGAAGCCCTCCCGTTTGACAATTATTTATGTCTAAGAAATGGGGAAAGGGATGGATAGTATCCTTCCATTCAGTTTCCAGGGCTTCAGATTGGACACCCTGGCTTTCTAAACTCCTTCAGAAAGGGGCCTAGGTGTGGCTAAATCCAAT
>WEIS01050486.1:10832-31660 GCA_013389965.1 Todus mexicanus | reverse complement strand
CAGACTGGATGCCACCCTTAGTGGCAGGGTTTAGCTGAGTGGTGGCGGTAGGTCATAGGCTGGACTCGGTGATCTCAGAGGTCTTTTCCAGCCTTAAACATTCTGTGATTTTTTTTCCTCACTTTTTTCCTGTCGTCACCAAACAGAGAACTCCTGAGCTGTGTGTCCTAGAAAAAGAGCATTTTAGAAAGGAATCTGAAAAGCAAGCATCTCTTCAAAGTAAAAAAACCACAACCCACCAACCAACTGTCTGTACCTTGCTTGGAGTTCTCATGGGTGATGTGGTCCTACAAAGGTGTGATGTGTTACATAAGTCTCCTGTTTCCTCCTATTTCCTCACTCTAGGTTTTACTATTTTTGACCATGGTAAATGCCATCTCTCTCTTATCTTTTTGTCTCTTTTATTATTTCACCAGAAAAACAAACAAAAAGGCTGTATGGACACATACAGATTCAGCTGAGCAAGTTTCATTACCACAGCCACAGTAGCCAGTGGTTGTAAAAATTTATTCCAGTAGCGCTCTCATTGAAAAACAGTTGGAAGAAATTGTTGCAATTATTTTTAATGTATGAAGTGATCAAATTGTGCAGCCCTTTAGCACGAGAGGCTTTCTCTCTCTCTCCCTGCCTCCCTCTGGTGTGTCTTTTAAGAGAAAGACCATAATGCTGTGATTCATATTTGGGACTTCAGGAAAAGTTGTAGGTTTTACCTTGCTATCTCTCACAACTGCCTAAATAAAATCAAAACTAGGAGGACGAGCTACCAGCTTGCAATTATTGCATAGCCAAGATTTTCTGGTTTGTGTTTGTAATTATTTTTATATATTTATTTTTTGTTATGAAGGACATACACAAGGCTTAGAGGTTTGCCATTAAGGCATGAAATAATAATGAGGTTCCTGTACTAGGGGACGCAGAGTCTCCTCAGAGACAGCCAGCTTTCCTTTGCCTTTGTCCTTTTTGCTCATTTTGCAGTTTCTATCAATATTAATGCTGGAGTACATTCTTTTTTCTTCTCTTTTTTTCCCCCACCTCGATATGTAACCTTGCTAGGAACTCATCTTTAAAAATACTTATATTTTCCCAGGAAGAAAGGTTTGTGAGACTCATCGATAGCACCTGTCAGTCCAATTTCGAATAGAATCATAGAATTGTCAGGGCTGGAAGGGACCTCAAAGATCACCTCGTTCCAACCCCTCTGCCATCGGCTTGGACACCTCCCACTAGAACAGGTTGCTCAGAGCCCCATCCAGCCTGGCCTTAAAGGCTTCCAGGGATGGGGCTTCGAAATAGCAGTATTACTAGCACATGCTAATTAATGAGGAAATACAAGGTGACTTAGCTGAGTGGTGGTGGTAGGTCATAGGCTGGACTTGATGATCTAAGAGGTCTTTTCCAGCCTTAAATATTCTATGATTCTAAGGTAACGGTTATTATCTGTGTTATTGCTTTTTGATGTTGGGTTTGCCCGTGTGCCGGAGATACTTTGTACTGAAGAACTTGTGTTCTAAATCTATGTTAAAGCCATTTTTACATGTTTAATTAATTGTGTGCTTTCCGACCAAAGCTGGATTGGCAGCTCTGGAAAGTGAAAATCCCAAAGTAGGAAGCACAGGGAATACTAAATTCAGTCCTGATGGGATCAGTTCAGTTTCACACTTTTCCAGCCTTGACATTTTTGCTCCAATGCTCATCAAGGATAGTAGCCAAGGTTGAAAAATGTCTTGGAGATCAGCTGTGTTCTGGACCTCTTGTGCATTGTTCTATAAAATAGCAAGAAAGATGGTATATGTGGACAGGCACAAAGAACAGGTGAGTGTAGCTGCTGGACTCCAGAGGGAGAGACTATAGATATAAGCTTGCTGAATTAATTGAGGTGAGCAAGGTTTCTCTGTGATGGCTTTTCTCTGTTGCCAAAACGGGGCACTTTGGCGCTTTGCTGGTTTGTTAGGCTTAAGTCAGGTGTCTAAATCAGGTGGGCAAGATCATAGAATCATAGAATGTCTTGGGTTGGAAGGAACCTCTAAATCCCATCTAGTCCAACCCCCTGCAGGGAGCAGGGACAGCCTCAACTAGAGCAGGTTGCTCAGAGCCTTGTCGAGCCTCACCTTGAATATCTCCATGGATGGGGCCTCCACCACCTCCCTGGGCAACCTGGGCCAGGGTTCCACCACCCTCATGGTAAAGAACTTCTTCCTAACATCCAGTCTAAATCTCCTCTTTTCTAGTTAATAAAGATATCATTCAACAGATGCAGCTTTTTAAGCAGAGGTGCCATCTGAAAGACCCAGAGATGTCTGAGAAATCCACATGGAGCTAGCAGATAGGAATGCAAGAACTGACTGAGACACCTCATGTCTAGGCAACGCAGTTGACCTGAGTGGTTCCAGTCATACTGATGGATACGTACTAGGGTATTTCATCCTCTCATTGCCGTGAGATGGTTACCAGCCTGCCTGCTTAGAACTAGATTGAAGGGACTAAAATATCATTTCAAACGAACCATCAAACCATTCTAAGTAAAATGATTACGTTTATTTCAAACCATAAAAATCAGTAGTGATGGAAAACCTTTGCATTTCCTAGTAGTGCAGTGAAGGAATTCATATTTGAAAATTCTACCTTAAGAAAACATTTTCAGGTTTTCTTCTGTGTTTCTTTGATAGTCAGTTACTACCAGACACATTTTAAGTGTATTTTTCCGCTTCAAGCTGTTTACGTGATTCATTTGCTCTCTTGTTTGGATAAGTGACATTTTTGACCGCCCCTCAATGTCCAGCTCCGAAGTGTAAAGGCACTGATTTCGTTCTGCAGAATTGTGATTCATTTTCTCAGTCATCTATTTCCTCTGCGTTTAATCATCCTCCATCTAAAGCAGTCACAAGGGATAGTTCTGACGAGTCGTTTCTAATGAATCTGGGGGGAGCGCTGCACCAACGGATCACTGGCCGCAATGATCCAAACACTTGGATTAGACTTGAAAGGTTTTTAGTGAAATAAAAAGCTGTGATCTGCTTTCCTGCTAACCGCGTCGTTAATATCTGCCATAATATAGTCATGTGGGTTTTTACTAATGTGGTTGTTGAGCGCATAGGTGAAAGTCATCTGTTGAAATCAGCTCATTCCCAGCCATCGTAGATGAGTCTACAAGAGCGAGCTGAGTCCAGAGCCTTTAGTGTTCCTTTTTCATGCAGAAATTGAAAGGAAGCAAACATTTAAAATAGAATAGAATCATAGAATCATAGAATGTTTCAAGCTGGAAAAGACCTCTTAGATCATCGAGTCTAACCTATGACCTACCACCACCACTCAGCTAAAATATATCTGTCTGTGTTACCTTATATTTATTTCAGTTCATAGAATCACAGAATGGTTTGGTTTGGAAGGGACCTTCAAGATCACCTCATTCCAACCCCCCTGCCATGGGCAGGGACACCTCCCACTAGACCAGGTTGCTCAAGGCCCCGTCCAGCCTGCCCTTGAACACTTCCAGGGATGGAGCAGCCACAGCTTCCCTGGGCAACCTGGGCCAGGCTCTCACCACCCTTACTGAAGAATTTCTTCCTGGTTATCACAATTCTGTTTAGAGCCCATATGCTGCTATCCCTGCGCAGAGTTTTACTCCATCCTTTGTCAGTCATAGTTGTCATCACAGGACACAAGAACACGAACAAGATGTAAAAGAGACCCTATCAATGCTTTGTTTTTTGGGGTGATCCCAAGGGTCTTTTCCAACCTCAAAGATTCTATGATTCTGTGATTCAAAACCTGCCTGGACACGTTCCTGTGCAACCTGCTCGAGGTGACCCTGCTTCGCATGGGGGATTGGACTTGATGATCTCCAGAGGTCCCTTCCAACCCCTACCGTTCTATGATTCTGTGATTGTTATTCCTATGCAGAATCAGCCTTGGCAAAGGTATGTGCTTCCTAGTGAGATCAGGAACTACATTTTGACTCTAGGTTATCCACTGCTGGATGAGCAAGGTAGGCTTTTTCCTGCTTCACTTGAGGTATTTTAGAAGTCCAGTTTCAGTTCCAAGCAAGTTGACAAGGCTGCCTCTACAAGCAGCAGAAAGAGGCACTTGTGGAAGGTGATTCATCCTGTCTTAAAATAAGTGTGCATATATTCATCCTGCCTCTTTCAGGCATCTCTCTGCATGGGCTGAATCACTCTGAAATTTCTGGCCATCTCCACTGACTGCAGAGAGACCAAAGACAACCGACTTTTTAAACAGCTAACGTTTGATTCAGTTGAACCACCTTTACAGGAAATTAGGGCAGCGGCGTTTTAAGAGCCGTGATGAGGTATATGGATATAAATGAAGAGTGAAGCTTGTGCCATCCAGTAAAACCCCATGACTTACGAGTCCGAGATGTGGTCCTGAAAAGGCATATGATGGGTTCCAACTCAAATTAAAATGAGGCTGGAAGTTGAGCAGGAGAAGTACCTCTTGGGAAGCAGAACATCTTCGAGAACTTGGCATAAGAGTATAGTAACATTGCAAACTATCAGTAAAGCAGACGGATAGCAAATAAGAATACCTGCTGTAATGCAAGTGGAGAGAAAGCAGGTGTTACTTTTTTACAGTGGAATAAATGAATATTTGAAACCAACCAAAACCAAGAAGGAAAACCTGGTGCGTTTATGTAAATGTGGTCAAAGCAGTGGCTAAAGTCTGAAAAACCTTATTCCCAAACACGGAGCATCAACAGTGTTTAGCTCAAAGCGAAGCAGCGTTTTAGTTAACATTAGTCTCTGCAAATTGACAGAAATTGTGTATCTCGGGCAGAAGAAATGTTGATATAGTTTGACATAACAGATCTAGGTGGAAGTTTGCAGCCTACATAAATGTTGTCCCACGATTCCAGAAGAAGATTGGAATCTACTCAGGGAAACTCCAATGTTCAGACGTGCCTTGTCAGCCTTCCCTATGAAAAGAGATCTTCACAACAACTATTCCAGAAGAGGTGGAATGTGAATAGTGGATAAATCTCTGAAATATCTAAAATCGTGGAAGCCACTCTTTGGAAATGCCAGGTTTGGCAGGTAATCATCTGGGCTGATATGCAGCTTGTACCAGTGGCAACTCTGACCTGGTGATGTCCAGGAGGTGACAGATTGTTCTGTTAACATATCGGGGCATCTCATGAGGGAGAGCCTGCTAGAAACTATATTCTAGAATAAAACCTCAGAGAAAACAATCAAAATCTGTTGTATTTGATACCAGGTGTATAATAAGCTTGTCACGGCAATCAAGGCTCTGATGGTGGAGCATTCAGGATAGTCAGATGATTGGAATGGTTTTCAGCATATGAGTTATGACAAAAAGGTACAGTAAATGTTCTGGATGCTTTTAAGATTATTATTTATAAGGACAAAATTAAAGAGACTATGCTGGTGAAGAAAATACTCTTTTCACTGCTGGAAAACGAGGCTTCTTCCTCAACTCACACCTCCTTTTTACTTACCGATCATCATGGTTGATAGAAGCTGGGCCAATAGCAAAATGAAACTATGGCAACAGATGTACTTAAGTGTTGCTCTGACACTCAGCGTTAACAAGCATATTCAGAAATTAATCACTAAATCCTCTAGAGCGTGTAAGTCACCAAATTCCGTCAAAATACTGGGAGCAGCGGACATGAAAAAACCCAACAACAAGCCCCGACCAGTTCGAGTTACGATATGCAACAAAGCCAAATAACAGAGCTGAGGAGGAAGCAAAGATTTTCTTAAGGACCACTGATCGTTCAGTGCCTGAGATTTCTGTAGAAATAAAGAAACTCTCCTCCTTGTAATCTAAAAATAAACTGAGAGAAAGAGCAAGCAAAAGAGGGAGTTTGTGTCTATCTCTCCAAGCCTAAAGGCAAGCGGCAGAGCCTTGAAGCTCTTCGGAAGGCTTGTGTCTTGTTGAACAGCCCGGATAAGTCCCTCCTTTTTGCTTCGTACCTCCTCCTGTGTCCATTTACAAAGGAGGAGAGCCAGCTATGAGGTGTTGGGAGCGATTTCCCAACCCAGATGAGAAGACAGGGAAGAAAAAAGACCCTGCAATGTACTTCAGCCCATGTGTCTGCAGGTTAATTTATATATACACAGGCTGCTGGCTGCGGCATCGGGCTTTGAATAGAGCCCTAGGGTGACCCACAGGGGTGCATCAACAGTGGAGCCACTGCTGAGTCTGGTATCGCCCTGGATTTTCATGTTGAAAGTGTAGGTAACTCCTTTTTTGTTTTGTTCCGAACTCAACAGAAAACAAATCCACACTTTTAATGACATAAAACCAAGTTTTGCTTCCTAGTCACCTAGAGAACAAAAGCCCTACACAGCAGTCGTCATGTTAGAGCATCCTCCTGCGCGGCTTTTACCCTTTCAAATGTTTTTTTATTGCTTGAATCTAATTGAATATCCATCTCATTTCAAATAAAATTTTAAAATACATCCCTCTTCTTTTGCTTAAACCTCTTTTCTCCATTTGCTATTCAATTCCCTTGGATAATTGCATTCCTTAATGTCATTACTCCCTTTTTTTCCCCCCCCCTATTACTTTTACACAGAGAGATTGCAGGCCTGAATCTGGTCTTTGATAAAGCCAGTAAAGTAGTCTGAACTCACTGGATTTATTCTAGTTTTCACTGCAGTGGAATATAAATCAGAACCTAGCCTGTTTGTTTCACCCCTAGTTTGAGGTTTATGTAATCAGCCTTAGTTTGAGGTTTGTGTTACCAGCAGTAAGTCAGGACTGCTTCTAACCTTACTAGGATGTTACACAAACACATACACACGAATTCTTATTTTTTCCCGATGGACTTCCCATCGTTTTGGGATAGGAAGCATAAGATTGGTTAAAAACTCAGAATAAAGCCCTAAGTGGTGTCGGTGCCTGGCTTTTCTGCCCTGACAGTAACCACCTAGGGGTGGATTGCTTTCATCTTCCACTCCTACAGGTTGTTGCAGCTTTTGCCTTGCTGGCGAAGTGCAGGCATGGAGCTGCTGTGAGTTTAAATCCATGGAGGAGTAGGAGGATGAGGCTGAGCTGAGGGAGGGAGTCTTTAGCCCTTGGGGATTTTGGAGAACTGCAGATACCGTGACGTGATGCAGTGTCCACCATGAAGTCAAGGCTCCTGGTCGCCGAAGAGGATTCAGTTGGTTGAGCTACAGGAGAGACAGTGAAGGGAGAAAGACAACTGCTGCCTCCACGACGTCCTTCTAAGCTCACTGACCCCTTTTGCAAAAAGTTTAGTAGTAGTGTAGTACTTCTGTGGTGTCAGTATACTTAGACCTGGTATCGTGCGACAGTACCAGAATCTTCTCCGGTAAAATACCTTCATCTTTTGCACATACTGGAGGAGCAAGGAGCTTTCCCTGTCCCGTGTTGTTCTGCTGTGCAAAGCATAGGACAGGGCTCGAGGTCACCCCTCTTTCATGCAAGCTGGCTTAGAAATTGTGTTCATGGTTTGGATGGGGAAATCCCTCTTCTTTCCCCCCACACGCCGGTTCCTCGGGTGTTTCTTTCCATGAGGCTTTGGATATGAGATCATTGGGGGTTTTGTGTGTGAAGAGACGGGCTGCGGCTTCAGATCTCTTCTTCTTTGAAGCGATGGGTATATTTAAAGGCAAGAGGCATCTGTGTGGCTTGATAGCTGCTTCTATGTATCCTTCATGCTGACATGAGTAGAGAAAAGGCAGTGTCAGAAGTAGCCTAAGGAGGAAGGGAACAATGCTGGGAGTTGTCAGGAGTTATTGTCAGCACACAGCTGGAACTCTGATAAACAACCTGCTCAAAAAATAACATTGAAGTTATTCTGTTGTTGTAGATTATAGACACAGTTCTCTGCTTCTCCCAGCATTTAGTTGCTTGGGGGTTTATTCCCCCTACCTATGTACGTATGCTGGAGTCTATACAACATTTAATGTAACCGTTCACAGATTTGTTTTGTGTCAAAGACTTCAAAGACACCCACCTCATTTGCTTGCTCAATGCCTGGACTTCACATGGAGTCCCCAGGAGTCAGCACGTTCCTGTGGGAGCTTGTGGGCAGAGGAGTGGGCAGAGGGGTGGGGATGAACCGCAGCTTTCCTTCCAACCTAATGAGAGCCTGCCAGCACAGCTGAGCTGGCAAAGGCAGTGGTGTCATTTGCTTCTGGCATAGTCCACATGACTCGTTCCCGTTTCCCAGAGCCAGGCAAGAGCAAGGAAAACATGTGCCGTTCAAGGGAACTCATTTAATGCATGCACCTTGTGAGGCTGGAGAGACGTTGGTTGATGACTCCCTTCAGCTCATGCAGGATTACTGGGAAAACAGAGAGCTTGAACGTGGGCAGGTGTCAAAGTGGCCAAAATAGACTGAGATAAGTTGGGGTAGCCCCATTCGGTCAGGTGCCTGTGCCCAGGGAGACAAGACAAATCTCCTAGTGAGGAGAGGGAGGTGGCTGCAGTCAACCAGCATGTCTTCTCCAAATGATCCTTTGGATGAGCCTTTCTTCTCTCCTCTACCCATGGAAGCAATTCAGTTGAACTAGGCGAGTACTGTGGATACCAAAAGTCAGGCAATATCACAGCTCCATTTCCAGTTAACTATTTCGCAGAATCACAGGTTGAAGGGGGCCTCCAGAGATGCTCTGGTCCAAGCGCCTGCTCAAGCGGGGTCGCCTGGAGATGATTGCTGAGAGCTGCGTCCTCTGGGGTTTTGAATACCTTCAGGGTTGGAGACTCCACAACTTCTCTGGCTAATCTGTTCCAGTGTTTCACAGAATCACAGATTGTTAGGGATTGGAAGGGACCTCGACAGATCATCTAGTCCAATCCCCCCATTGCCGGAGCAGGATCACCTAGATCAGGTCCCACAGGAACTCGTCCAGGTGGGTTTGAAACGTCTCCAGAGAAGGAGACTCCACAACCCCCCTGGGCAGCCTGGGCCAGGCTCTGTCACCTTCACTGTAAAGAAGTTTTTCCTAATATTCAAGTGGGACCTCCTGTGTTCTGGTTTACACCCATTACCCCTTTTTCCTACCTGCCTTAACCTGCTGGCAACGCTGTTCCTAATGCATCCTGAAAAGAAAATGATTTTCTCTAACAGGGTTTAAGGAAAGCAAGCGAAACGACACAGAACCATTTTTTTAAGGACATGTTTGGACATTGTTGGTATTGTTTTCTCAAAGGAATTTGGGTCCTTTCTCAGCGTAAATACGAGCTCTTCGGCAGCACTCAATTCACTCCTCCTTAGGAACAGCCGGGGTTATGTTTGTTTGCTCTTGGTCCTTTTGAACGTTGAACACTTGCCGAGGAGGCTGAAGGGGAATGTAGAGGAGGGGAGAGATGAAGTAGGTGGGAATGGAGCTGTGTTAGCAACAGTTTGGGTGTGTTTCGAAATCCTTAAACAGCAAAGAAGTTTCCGTAAGTCCCGTTTTGCTGTTTAACTTTTTGTTTTCATCTTATTCATAGGTCTTTAATAAAATTCATAAAGCTGTCCTCGCGCTGGCAGTTCAGTAGTGGCGAGCCAAGTGCGAGAGGCAGGAATCAAGGTTGAAAACGACCTTGAAGATCATCATGTCTAACTATCAACTAAACATTATCGTAACCACTAAACCATGTCCTCAAGCACCACATCTATACATTTTTTTGAATCCCTCCAGGGATGGAGACTCCCCCACCTCCCTGGGCAGCCTGTTCCAAGGCCTCATCACTCTTCCAGTAAAGAAATGTTTCCTAATATCCAACCTAAACCTCCCCTGGCACAACTTAAGCCCGTTACCAATTCTGAGGCAGGAATTCTGCAGGAATTGCTGTAAAATATTCCAGGAAAAAAACTTTGCTGTGGGCCAGGAGGTTTGGATGATGATCGTGTGGAGAGCGGAGAGGTTTTGAAACAGCACAGGCATGTGTGGGACATGATAGCGTTGCAGGAGAGATACTAAACAAAAGATAAAAGCAGGGGAAAACTGTTTTAAAGCCTCTTACGATCTTCAAACTGGACCGACTGTCTTCCTCTTCCTGCACGTGACTTAGTGCCTGTTACCTCTAAAGCCCCCAGTAAATCATATAAAATCAGTTTGCTTGCTGAGTCATTTCAGAGTAACTTCCAGCTGCTGCTGCAGCGCTTTCCTGCCTCCTGGGCTGGCTGGCGTGGACCTCCTGAGGTCCAGCAGGGTAAAGAGCGGGGAAATCCATCCTCTTACTGTCCCTGCCTGCTGCTTGCACAGCTGGGACTGCTTCAGGCTGGGGAGCAGTTGGTTGATAAAATTCCGTCTTTTAAATCTGACCCTCCTGAGGACCTGTAAAAAGCAGCAATTAAGGCGTTACTTAATGAAGTGCTGAAGTCCTACTGTACTAAGCGTTTCTGATGAGCTTGTTTCTCTGAGTAGCTGCCGGCCTCTTTGCAGCATTTGAGCCGAGAGGACGTGTTTTTAAAGTCAACCTTCATTACTGTCGCTACTTGTGGCCCAGCAGTAGAGTTTTAGTGTTTTTCTTGATCTCTGGTTCGGGTTGCGTTGCCCTTGCTAATATTAATAAGCATTCTCCTGCCAGAATAATCTCACTGGTGACAGACGCGACACCTTTACTGATGCTGAGTGCCACCCCTGTACCCGGTTCTTTGCTTATCATCAATCTCTCCCCAGTGAAAGTTTGGAATCGGAGCAAGTCGCTTTTTTGTTTGGGTTTTTATCGGTTGTTTTTTTTTCCCTTTCGTTATTTTTGCCAATCAGAAGACACAGCAGAAGATGAATAACAGTCCTTGGATTGTCACGTTGCGTAGTTGGAAGCGTGGAGGTTGGAAGCAAATTTATGGTTCTGAAGAATAAAATTTACTAAACAAAGAAATGCTTGCGGAGTGACCTTTCCGCCTCTTGAAAACTTAGTGATTGCGCAGCTGTTCTCTCCTGGCTTTTGCTAATGCGTATTCATAGATTTTTCCCAAGGAAAAGAAAAAAACCAACCAAACAACAAAACATGTTTAGGAAATCATGATTATAAGTTAATAAAAAATAGTTTTCATTTTAGAAAATTAAATGTGTTGGCAGCGGCGTCCTCATTGCTAATGGGTGATTGTAGTTTTTCAATAATAAGAAGAGATTCAATGAAACTCCAGAAGACGTTAGAATATGATTTAACTAGATAATCTATGTATTTGAGCTTTTATTCCCAAATAAACCGGATCTCCCAGAGCCAGAAGTGTGAGTTTATATTTGATAATTATATGAGACTCTTCAGCTTTCTTGCCGATTGGAATTCAGTTCCATACAAAAAGAACTTTTAAAATGACGAGAGAAGAAGGAAGGAGTGCCTCTAATTACAGGAAGGCTTTGTGACCGGCTTGGTCAGCGTGTTCAGTCCCTTGTCTCAAACAGAGCCCAGCAGTTTATGCACCGTACTGTGCTGGAGCAGCAAATCAGAATACAGAACCCAGCAGTCTCAAATTATACCTTCCTCAAATACTGGTTTGGTTCTGTGGAAAAAATAGTTTCTGAAAGGGTTTATCAAGATGTCAGCTGCGGTTTGCGTTTACTGGAGGATATTATATGGTGAGGCACGTAAGGGATGGTTCGTAAGGTGTTTGGGATTTATTGGAGAACCTATGGCAGAGTAAGCAGGTGCCCAAAACTAGGGACCTGTATCACAGAGGCAGAAAACTGGTGTCTTCTTGCTCCAAACCTGACGATAGAAAGGGTTATGTGTGAATATGTTTGTCCAGCTCTTTGTTCATCTATTCCTACGTATGTGCAGACCCACTCTGTTTTCTGTAGTGCTTTACATCCACGTTACTGAAAGCAACACAGAAGCTGGCACTGAGATTCACAGTTCAGTCTGCTTCCACCTCTGTGCAGTGCCAGGTCCGGGGGCTGGAAAACTAACACAATAAACCCAGAAATGGGGATTGGACTAGATGACCCTTTAGAGGTTCCTCTCCAACCCATGGCATTCCATGATTTTATGATTGAAAAATTGCTATTACAGAAATTTTATCTGTCCAAACCATCTGATTTTCACCCATTGAAGCTGCTTTTTTTTCATGTGTCGTTAGTGGAGGATAAAAATCCAGGTGAAAAGAGTCAAGTAAAGGCACACTTGACTAAATTAAGAGAGCCAGAAGATGCCTTATGTATCCACCTAAGGTAGTTACTGTAATTACTGAGAATCTTTAAGGGTCCTCTGGGTCCTGAGCAAAGTACCTTATGGCTGCAAAGGGCAGACTTTTGTAGAATCATAGAATGCCTTGGGTTGGAAGGGACCTTTAAAGGTCATCTAGTCCAATCCTCTGCAGGGAACAGGGACATCCTCAACTAGAGCAGGTTGCTCAGAGGCTTGTTGAGCCTGACCTTGAATATTGCCAGGGATGAGGCCTCCACCACCTCCCTGGGCAACCTGTTCTAGAATTTTTAAAGGTGAAAACAAGAAAAAAACGGACACAGAGGTTTACTACCAGCCCCAGTTGTCTTGGTGGACTGTTGGCTGTGAGAGCGGGTGAGAACAGACTGAGGAGGACCATGGGCAAAGAGGAAAGGGGCGAGTGTCGGAAGGATGGAGCCAGGCTCTTCTCGATGGCACCCAATGATAGGACAAGGGGTAATGGGTGTAAACTGGAACACAGGGGGTTCCACTTGAATATAGGGGACTTCTTTGCAGTGAGGGCGACAGAGCCTGGAACAGGCTGCCTAGGGGGAGTTGTGGAGTCTCCTTCTCTGGAGATGTTTCAAACCCACCTGGACGAGTTCCTGTGTGACTTGGTCTAGGTGATCCTGCTCTGGGAATGGGGGGATTGGACTAGATGAGCTTTTGAGGTCCCTTCCACTCCCTAACAATCTGTGATTCTGTGAATCAGGTGTTTCAGGAGGAGACCTGGTGCCACTGGCTGTGTGGCACTGGAGGATGTTCGTATCTGCTCCAGGAAGGTTCCATAGAGGGTTACATAAATAGATTGATTACTTGGCACAGAACAAAGTTATGTCCTTCTGAGGAGAAAGAAACTTCCCGTTTGAAATAGGGGAAGATGTCAAAAACCGTAAGACTAATACCAGGAATGGGCGATGATATGGAACAGAAATCAATGTGTTCAGTGTCGTGCTGTTGTTAGAGCCAGATGCTATACTGGGAGGTAAAAATGGAAATGCTAAGCTAGGCTCAGGAAAGAAATTACTCATTGCCTTGCACTGCTGTGCAGGACAAGTTAAGTACTGTCTGTCATCTGATGAAGAAAGAGCTGAAAAACATCTCCTGTCATGGAACAAACTGTAGCAGAATCGGAAAAAGATAAAGAAAAGGGTTTCTCAAAAGTTTGCTCAAGGAACATCTTTGGTAAAATGTCAAAGGACTTGGAAATATCTCAAAGGGCCAACATGGGTAGTACTGAAATTACTGTATTTGTCTCTATACACATGCATATTTCGTATTATTTAGTGTTTAATATTTATAAGTAAATGTATGTAACAAATATAGTGGGTATCTCCAAAGTTAGCAGTGGTGAAATATAAACCATCTATTGTGTATCAGCTACACAGTAAATATTTGCAGATACATATACGTGTACAGATATGCATATATCCACATATATATGTGGATATATAGAATTACATTGTTTTTTCCAGTTTGGTTTCATCTTTTTTCTTTTGAGACTAAATGTGGGGACTCTCGCGTTGCTTCCTCCCAGTGGATCATTTAATATTCTGCATTACAAACCTCTCTGTCCACAGCCTCGTATCTGTGAGGAGTAGCTGCTACAGTGGGTTTTGTATCAGAAAAGATTTTCAAGACAAAGATAAGGAGGAATCCTGTGGGGATCCCTTAACCTGTTGTCACGGTTTGGGGTCAGGGCACCCCCAAATCTGCAACAGAACGCTCTCTCCCCCTCCTCACCCAAAAAGGGAAGAAAGGAAAGAAAGGAGAGAGACTTATCGATTAGGAAAGCAAACTAGAACAGCTTTACTAAAAACTGAAATAATAATAATAGTAAAAGGTAAATATATACAAATATGTACAAAACCAGTATGGAACCCAACCCCCCTGCTGGTAAATCCGTCCCCGTCCCCACTGATGCTGTGGAAGGGCCCAGCAGCAGCCGGGAACCGGGAGCTGGATTCAGGGATGCGGCCCAGAACCTGGGGCCCAGCCAAGGCCTGAGCCGGGGGCTGAGACCGGGGCCGGAGGCCTCAGGGCAAAGCTGAAGCTGCCAAGGCCAAACCCAGCGAGGAAGAGTCCCGAAGCCGAGAGAGCAGCTCGAGCTCAGGGAAACGAAAGACGAAGGGCAAAATGGTGAAAGGGCCAAGAGAGAAGGGCCGAGACCCTCATGATCCCTCAGCTTTATACCGAATATGACGGAGATGGGATGGAATCCCTCGCTGGCTAATTTAGGGTCACCTGTCCTGTTCGCTCCTCCCTGAAGGTGCAGCCTTTCCTTTGCTGCACCCCCCAGTGTGGTACACAAGATCTGTCAGTGACCTTGGTTCACATACCAATCTTTGGTACTAACTCTAAACATGGAGCGTTCTCACTGCTAGAAGCAGACTCTGGCTGGTAAACATGCTGCTAACTTCAGACAGACTTAGCTGAAAAGTAAAAATCATAGAACAGAATTGTTCTGTTCTAACCCAAACCAGGACACCTGTGGAAAAAAAAAAATGATAAATTCAGAGAAAAAGTGAAGTCATCTCTTTCAGCCTTAGTGTAAAGGAAAGCTCAGAATTACCTTATTTGAAGGCAAATGAGCAGTCTGTTTGCAGACCTTCAGATTCCTAAATGAAAGAGTATTGTCTTTTTTTCCCCATTTTCAGCCTCTAATATTCAAGCATAGCTTCGGTTCCTGTTCGCTAGCAAATCTGTGAAGTTGTGGTTGACTAAAAGCAGCGCGAAACAAGTGATGCGTTTGAGTTTTGTCACTAATTCCAGTTCCAAATGTTCACGGCGACTTGGCTAATTGTATTAATGTATTTCTTCTTAAGGCAGAATGGGGAAACAGAATAGCAAGCTCGCCCCTGAGGTGATGGAGGATCTGGTGAAGAGCACGGAGTTCAATGAACACGAGCTAAAACAGTGGTACAAAGGATTTCTAAAGGACTGTCCGAGTGGTAGACTGAACCTCGAGGAGTTTCAGCAGCTCTATGTAAAAGTAAGTCATTTGTTAACTTCCTATTGTTTTAATACGGTGAAGACGAGGAGATAAATGGGGAGTGCTGCCTTCATCACACCAGCGATTCATGTAGCTACTGGGACCAAACCTAAAAGTTTAGAAAAAAAGGCTGTGATTTACTCTCCAGAAATATATTCTCTGCTCTCTGTAATTCTTGGGCCTCTTTCACCGTCAAAGAGTGGCTGCGGTCCTGGTTGATAAAGGCGCTGTACCCGTGTAATGCCACTGGAATATAAACCGTGTGATTGCTGGACTTACTCATATAAAAGCCTGTCCTTTTGGTTTCAGAAAACAGGGTGAAGTTTCATGACACTACATCCTGCAGATAAATTATGCTCTGTGAACCAAAGATTTATTTCTCTAAATTTTAAATATTGACTTTATTTTTTTCCCTACTGTCTCTTTGCTCTTGGTATTATAGCACAGGAAAACCAGGCTGCTTGGTTTATTTTCTTCTTATTTGTCATTATTTTGTCAAGTTCAACTTAGTCTTTTCCTCGTGTTTATTATGTATTTATTCTGTAACAAGAAGAGCGTGGGGGCAGCATAAGAAGCGTATTCGTGTTGCGAAGATAATTATATTTTAATTCAGAACCGAGTGTCTGCCTAAAGGTCGGAGACTTCAAAGTAATTTTAATTAGGAAAAATACTAGATGGCAGTGATGAACGGTAGGATCAGAACCACTCGTAAATACAATGTGAGGCTGAATAAAAATTTAAGAAAACCTTTCAAATGTAGGTAGTTAATGTTGAGCACACTGAGAATTTCTGCGGACAAGTGGGACTATTCGTCTTTTCCATTGAATGCATGCTCCAGCCCTTTCCTAAACTTCTTCAGCTTTGAACCAGATCACTCTGCTAATTATTACCTAGCCCCTTTTTCCTGCTGATGAATGGTCTAACAAAAACTGCTAACTTTTGAGACTAAAAATAAGCTGCTGTCTTCATATGCTAATATTTATGGCTCAAGATGCTGCCTCGCAACCCTTGTCTTAAGAAACGACTGACTTGATACCAACTGTTATTTTCAGATGAAAGAGTTTTTACTGCCTCAGGTGTTGTGCTTGTTATTGACTTATATATTATAACTTCTGTTTTAAACAGTACTTGGTGCACATCCAGCAGGATCATTTCTCGTACGTGTTTCTGAGGAAGGGGAAAGTAAATGGTCTTTACAAAATATGGGTTCCTAATAAATCACGTAAACTGTTTAACTCTTTAGAAATCATTATTTTCTATTGGGCAAATCACAGTAAAGGGATTATTTGGTTGGGGTTTTTTTACAATTTTATGTGTTGTAGGGAAAGATACCATCCGAAAATAGCTCAAACCTTCCTTCAAAGGAGTGTTTGAACTGTTCACAGATATTTCACAAGATATTTTACTCATGAAGAAATATCAGAGAACGAATTCAGTATCCTATTTACAAAAATAGTAGAGCAAGAAAATCACATGAAGAGTTCCGCAATTATTTTGCTCTTGAAATATGGAGACGGCTCCGGAGTCTTACTAAGCTGCAATATCTGGCTTTTAGTTTTATGGACTCATATATTTTTAGATATGCACATAAAATAAGGTAGTCTCCTTTCCTTTGGTCGTTACGGGGTTTGAGATCTGCCATGCAATAGTGCTGTCATATATTTAGCCCAGTTTGTTGTCATTCTATAGATAATGTCTACATACAGGGCAAAATACTCATTTTGCAGAGGAGAAATACGATTAAGTGTAGTAAATCCAGAGCTTTACTTCTCCTTCTGTCACATAAATGCTTGTGAAATAGCAACCCTGGGCTGTCTGAGAATCTAATAGTCTTGAGTGTTGGCGGTGGCAGCGACTTTTCCTATGTAGGACATTCTGCCCAGCCCAACTGCTGCCTGCAGGCAAAACCCCAGATGCAAAATTTGATCTTCCCAGGATTTGATCTTCTCCAGCAGGAGACCCAAATCATTATGTTTACATTTACAGCATTTCAGTTTCTTCAATGCATATTCAGGGTGAAAAAGTATGAAACGTGTATTGATCAGTAATTCCTCAGCATGAACTTATATATAATCAGGAGGGTTGACATTTATTTGTTGGTCTGAACTGGATTTTATTGGAAGAAGATTTCCATAAATCAATATATTTGGAAAAAAAAATACAAGACTTCCCTTCAGTTCAGATTTACATTTTCTTAAGGTGACGCTGTTTGTTCCTGAGAGTTGCGTGATGCACTTTCGTGTGTATTGATAAAAGACTCGGCATGACAGGGTGCTGGGCCATCTCATTTAAACTATATTTTTTTACCTTGAAAGATTGGACTAGATGATCCTTGAGGTCCCTTCCAACCTGGGATCCTATGATTCTATGATAAAAGGGTGTTGGCCATCTAAATGAGATGCAAAGAAAGAACTTCTTTTCTTTTCCTCATACACAGTAGAAAAAGATCCTCAGCTTAAAGAGCAAAATCATTTTAGATTATATCAAGAGCGATATTTTAAGATGACTTTCCTGGTTATCTCCACTTACTTGCTTCCATGAGTATTATTATAATCTGGAGAAGAGGTGGCTGAAGGGAGACCTTATTGCTCTCTACAACTACCTGAAAGAAGGTTGGAGTGAGACGAGTGTTGGTCTCTTCTCCCAGGTAACTCGCGATAGGACAAGAAGGAATGGGCTGAAGTTGCACCAGGGGAGGTTTAGGTTGGATATCAGGAAACATTTCTATACTGGAAGAGTGGTGAAGCCTTGGAACAGGCTGCCCAGGGAGGTGGAGGGATTCAAAAAAGCGTATAGATGTGGTGCTTGAGCACATAGTTTAGTGGCTATGATAGTGTTTAGTTGATAGTTAGACATGATGATGATCTTCAAGGTCGTTTTCAACCTTGATGATTCTATGATTCTATGGTTAGTACAGAAACTGCCTTTTTTTTTAATAAAACAGAACTATATATATCCTGGGATCACACCTAATACATTACTGTATTTAATGCCTGCTGATAAACTAGAGTTGGTCACAAGTGTAACATCCAGGACATACGTGATGTGGATGTCAGGTCCTCGACACCGATTCTTCCGCTCTCTGTATTTGCATCAGTTGCTCTGTGCTGTTTATTGATGCAGATGAAGGCTGTTGACTAAAGGGAGAATTACTCCAGCTTTGCTTAGAAACCTTTACTATTGAAGTTTCCATTATGAATACAAATCGTGCAGTGCTTAAAATAAAGAGCCGTTACGCAAACAGGCTCTACAGAAAAATGATTTGCAACACTTTGTGGAAGTGTCTGTAAAATTATTGAGTCAAGAACATCTCTCTTAAATAAGCAGCCAATAGGCAGAAATATACTTTATACGATTACATATTTTGCATTATCTGCAATGGTTTCATTAAAAATATTGGCACATTTTCTGGTGGATAGATTCTTCTTTTAAACTAGAGAAGGGTAGATTGAGATTGGATGTTGGGAAGAAGTTCTTTCCCATGAGGGTGGTGGAACCCTGGCACAGGTTGCCCAGGGAGGTGGGGGAGGCCCCATCCATGGAGACATTCAAGGTGAGGCTTGAGGAGGCTCTGAGCAACCTGCTCTAGTTGAGGATGTCCCTGCTCTCTGCAGGGGGGTTGGACTAGATGAGCTTTAGGAGGTCGCTTTCAACCCAAACTATTCCATGATTCTATGATTCTTAGGGTCCAGAATCTGTGGCAAGCTACTGGGGCTTATGCTTCCCTCCGTGGTGCTCAATGAAGTTTATTTAATGGTTTATCGAAAGCTTTTTTGTACACTCTAAGCCCAGAGCCACAGAGACCTACAAGCTGAAACACCAAGTTCCCTGTCCTGAGAGTCTACACAGAGCATGGGACAGGGAGAAATTTGTGGATACCATTCTGAGGAAGCTGAAACTCAAGCCAGCGTGTTGTAAATAAATGTGCCAATACAAAACCAAGGTAATGCTCAGGACGGGGATTTGTATTAAATTCGATGTTTCTCCAGGGTGTATGCATCTGTTTTCTTGTGCGAGTTGCATCTTTCAAGGCTCTCCTGCAGGGAATTATCTAGGACATCAGAAGTCAAAGCAAAATCGAGTTGACTCGAGTCCTTTTTCTTCCTCTCTTAAGTAATGAAGATCATGTGAACGCCTTATCTTTACCACGGTGGTTTTAAGTACTCATCAAGCTGTAGGAAACTCTGAGTCAATTATCATGTCCCTGTAAAGTGTTTGGATCTCATTGCTCTACCTGTGATGAGATCTGCCTTTCTGGGCTGCTGGCAATATCCAAATTAACTTCTGTTTTCTGCAGGAAATAGTGATAAGTAGCATAGGGCAGGCCGGAACCTCCAGTTTCCATCTTCAGAGAGAACATCCTAACCGTTAAGCTTAATCCTTGCTTTGCTTGCTTTCTTCATTCGCCATTTCTTTCTATCCTACAAAGTCCTTAATTCTTTTATCTTACAGAAAACATCATGAGCATTGCGGGCAGAGAGCTGAAGGAATTAATATACAAAAGTGTCCTTAAAATATCCCGACCGATAAAACATTCGGGGCTGTTCTGATCATTTTTTCTAGAGTTTCTTGCAGTCCGGAGGGCCAAATCCATTTTCCTTCAGCTCTTTAGAATTCACTGCGTTTCGATGACTATACCCCAGAGTATGGAAGGGTGCATAATCAGCACTAATGTTCACAGGAATTCTGCGTGTTTATTAAGTGGAAAATAAGCTTCTATATTGTGATAGTTCTTGGAACTGGGTCACTGAACATGAGAAGCAGATCCTCTGGATTAGGAACAAAACCAAGCACCGATGGTCCTTTAACTGTAGGGTTAGGAGTGATCATGATACAACATGGGCGTTAAATAAAGTAATTTTCTTTGTGAATTTATTGCACTTCTATTATTTAGATGTTTATTTACATTAAATAAAGTAATTTTCTTCGTGAATTTGTTGCACTTCTATTATTTAGATGTTTGCTTAGATTTCATAGGTAAAGTTTAAATGAAAAAAGGATTATGTAGTCATGCTTTTTGATGCACTAGAATCAAATGGTTTGTCATATTTTTGGCTTCCGTCTCACATTTCCTGCCTTGAAGGAAATTGATTTCTACTCCTTCGATTTAATACGCGTCGAACAAAAAGAATCTCAGAAATCTATTGAAATTTCAGTGGGTATATTTGCAGCCTCTTTTTCTCTATCCAGATTTTCGTGACAGATGTGCAGCTTCCTAAAGATAGCACAGAGCTCCTCAAAATGTTAGGTTAGAGTTGGGCTTCAGGCTTTCAGTGGCTGTGAAGAAGTGGGATTCCAGAACAGCACAGCTGTGTTTGCAGATGCCCCTGACATAAATGCAGTTGCACTGGCAAAACCTGATTTTCCTGGCATCGTTTCTTTTAACTGGAAGAGCTGAGCTGGTTTTCTGAGTTCGGTTTGGCCACTTAAGTTCTTTCTATAGTAGGAGTACGTTTTAGGTGCATTAGGTCAATGTTAGGTATATTCTACCCAATATAATGAATATATTTAGGCGTATTATACTAATCCTGTACTGCTCAAAAACTACAGCGTGCTTTGAAATCATGCAGATTATCAAGAATATCTGAAATATCTACTCATGCATGATTTTAGCCCATGCTCTTGCTACATTCCAGAAGTTTTCCTGGAAAGTATCACAGCATACCAGGTTGGAAGGGACCTCAATGATCATCTAGACCAACCCTTTAAGGTGAAGAAATCCAGTTTG